>VHZZ01026519.1:14652-26777 GCA_009801015.1 Silene noctiflora | reverse complement strand
ACTCCATGTGGATTCGACCCCTAAATACTACATTAATTTTTTGTACCTAGGGTATTTATTTTTGATAGGTTGGCGACGACCTCATCATTGGTATGCATAACATGCTGTTTTTCCGTCTCATACGTGCTTTCCGTCTCAAGAACATCCTTAAAATTGAAGATAAAATCATGTTTTAATATCTTATGCTTAGTTTTCGTGTACAGTGTGTCCCAGTCGTGGGACCGGCTGCCGGTCCACGGGCCTTCTGGGAAGTTTCTGTAACATTTTTGAGATTTGATAAGTTGGGTGTTCTCCCAGCCGGAGGACCGGCCGCCAGTGCCCTGGTTGGCTGGGAAGTTTCTGATACAAAATTACAATTTTGATTTGGACTGTGGTGTACGGCCGGTTGGAGGCAGCCGGTACCCTTGCCGGCTGGGAGCCCTCTTATCCTTATTTTGTGTTTTGTTGGTTGTGGCCTGGTGCACGGCCGGTTGGCCGGCCGCCGGTGCCTCTGTCGGCTGGGAACCTCCTGTTCCCATCTTCTTGTTCTTTTACATGTATTTAATTGATGAGTAATGAGTTCATGATTTGTTTACGTTTCCTCTCATGTTCCGTACCGTTTCACTAACATGCTTTATGAATGATGAAAGTATGTTTTGCTTACACCATATTCACATGAAGAGTCGCATAATGTCATGTATGAGTTGTCATATGCAAAGTTTTGATAACGTTGTATCCGTAAGCATTGGTAATTGACATACCTCGGTGCTTAACTTCTATCTTAGATCTTCCGTCACTTTCGTGCTGTACTAACGACTGAGGTGCTCGATTTTTGTTGTCTAGTATTGGGTGCGGATGGTTTAATCCTCAAGTCGAATTGGGAGGGGTTTACCTTCTTAGAGTCCGGATCCAGGTCTTAGGTTAGGAAGTACCTAGCTAGTTGTCCTACGAAGGGTTGAGTTAATGTCTAAGAGTAGTAAGGGTTTTGCATGTCATTGTGTAAAAAATGATTCTTTTCCCTAGGACTGCATACTCGTGTTTGTATGTTTGTGTCCTGGACATGCTTTAAAGGTAGCCTCTCAACGGGACACTTGTATGGCCATGTTTGTCTTTATCCTATCGGGCACTAGAGCTGAGATGCAAGCCTCTGGATGCGATATGATCTCCGTTTGTGCTTATTTACCCCATATGCTCAGAAATGCTTATCATGTGCTATGGTTTACTTATCTTATCGTCTTTCGTTTATTCGTCAAGGTACATTACTTAATGATTAAGTTGATTGAAATTTTCATGTATGCTTTACTTTCTTAACGTGCGTATCTATGTTCGTTTTGATGTAATGTGGCTGGGAGAACCTTGAGTTACTCCCCACTGACTGTGGCGTTCATGTTTACATGAATGACAAGTTCGTGGATGCTTATTTCGGGTTGGAAGACGTGTGGGCTAGCGAGTGTCCCCACCGTACTTTATTTATTCGTGGGATATCTTTTCCCCAAACACTCTTTGTAGTTGCACTTTCGTACCGTTATTTGTGCATGTTGTATTTTGAACCCCCGCGTATTTTAATCCACTTTCCATGTTAAAAAGGTTTTAAAAAATCTCGTATTTTCCGCTACGTTTCCAATTGTTTACGTTATGTTTATAGCGGGGATTCACAGTTCATGTTGTTGGTGGGTGTAAAATTGGTCAAGTGAATGATTATGGAAGGTTTGGTCTTGGAAGCTTTGTTGTTGTAGATGAATATTTGGGTTTTGACATGAAAAGTTGGGGCTAAAGTATGGGTCTCCATTGTTAAAGCTTTGGAGAGGACATGTGTGAGCTTACTCCTCAAATCCTCTATACCCATTAAAGTTGTACCCAAACGATCCATCATGGCAAGGCATTTCTTCTGTGAAGCCTTGCATCATCATTGTTAGCAAACTTGAACAAGAAATCTACACCAAAAAGGTTAGTACGCTTTTGAGAAAGAAAGTTTCTCATGATAAAAGTACAAATAAAATAGACAAACAAGGAAGAACTTAATCACAAAACACCATACCCGGCAACGACGCCATTTTGATGTAGAGCGGGTCGTTGTTCACTCAATCAATCACATTTATATTCTCAACAAACAACTAGAAAGTAGGTAAGTCGAGTTCGATACATGTGACAATGTGTTTTGGGTTCTAAATCTATCTATTTCAATTTAAGCAAGTGTTACAATTATATGAGTTTGAAATTAACTAATGAAGTTATGACAACAATAACAAGATGTAAACAATTAAAACAAAGCACTAGGGTGTCATGGATTCATAGGGGTAATCAAAGGTTTCTACACATGTGAATCTAAAATGGGTTAAGGTTGTAATCGGACTATGGACCGAGACTCTCAATCTTGTGGCCCTACCTAGGTCGAGTCGGGTTAGCACTCACGTACAACCGTTCTACCCACAAACATAGTGCATGGTCACACAACTCCTAAGGCTCTCGATCTTATAGGAGTGTTGAATAGATAGAGATTAATACAAGTTTGTCAAACAAGCATTTCATCAAACACTTAAGATGCACTAGTTGAAACCACAACAATCAATCAACTTTAAAAGACTCGACAAGCATAGATTATATCCTTTAATCATCCCCCTAATCCCCTACTAACCCTAGCAAGATCACTACTCACTAATCATACCAAGAACGATGTTAACAACAACAAACAAATAAGCTAAACTAAGCATGATGAGAAAACAAGTAATAAACAACTTAATGAAAGATGAACAAGAAATTAAAGGGATATTGAGAAGCAATACCAACTAAGTAAGCTATAAAAGGAAGGGAATCTTGAATAACGATGAAGACTTGTCACTAATCTTCAATACAAAACCCAAAGAAATCTAAGAACAAGGCTAGATCTAGAAGTAATTGAAGAGTAATTAAGGAAAGATTACATTAATTAGGGAAAAATTAAGTCTAATCTAATTTAGGGAGAGACTAATCCTTGAACTAGGGAGGCATAATCTCAAATTATTGCAATGTGGGGTATATATAGTGTCTACAAGATTAGGGTTAATTAGAAGTATAAATGAAGTGTGACCTAAATAAGAGGAACCATATCCATTCTAGACCCCAGTTTAGCTCGTGGGGATCAGCTAAAATAGGTACTCTCTGGCCATGAACTCGTGCGAGCTCTTGGATAAATCGTGCGAGTTGGCACCATCTCCAGCGAGATGAATCATCTCGAGCGGGTTTAGATGCGAGTTGAGCCTTGTTCGTAAAATGGGCGCCATTTGCTCATCCAGACTCCAAATCGTGCGATTCAAAAGCCTAACCACTTTATTTTTCGATGTCGTTCCATATATTATAGTTTTAGAGGCAAAGAAACACTTTTTAGTTTGGGTTTGAGGGAGATTCTCTTGTAATTGCTCCCTTCTTGTCATTGTTGACCAACAACTTATGGGGGCTAGCATCCAAACTATCCCAAATCTTGTTTTATTGATCTTAAGGTCCTTGTTCCTTTCCCCTCTTCCTTGTCAACCATCAAGTGAGTGGATTTGCCTTTGTTTAAGCCTCAAATCATAATAAAACAGCACCAATTAGCTACTTTTCTAGAAACGACCATAAAGGGAGGGAATAGAAAATAAGAAGCAAATGACTATGAAAATGAGGATAATTAGCTAGATTGGCATGAAAAATGAGGTTGGTTAAGGGTTTATAAGTTCGTAAATATGGACCACATCAGGGAGGAGTAGAGAAGGGAAACAATCAAAGCGCTTGAGATAATGAGAAGATTTTGAAAAGTGCAACAATAATGGGGAAAGGGGCGATTTATAGGGGAGAAACAAAGCCCTAGATCCTACCGAGATACGACGCATGGGGGCAAGAGAGTTCCACACTCATCAACACAAGCGTCAAACATCTTCATAGAAGGAGCAGAACAGTTGTAACTATTGGGAAGATAGTCGTTCCCCCCTTAGAGTTCGAAACGTTAAACTGCAAAGAGTGTAAAAGAAGAAAGCGGGAAATGGAACAAGAGTTCAAGCAAAAGCAAGTCGTGCCATTTTTCATTCAAAACACACCGTCTAAATTTACACTGCATTTATGATTAAACATAATGAAAACAAATTACGAGGAAGCTAATTCGAGAGTTCTTCAAGATGATATCGTAGAGGAGAGCCGCCAAAGGAACTATCCGAGCAGTAATCAGGAGACTTCTTATCCAAAGAATCCTGCGAGGACGACAAGTCCAAGTAAGGATCCAAAGAGATAGCTGCCTTGGTCCTTACCTTATCCACTTCGAAGATGGTGAACCGATATAACATAAACAATAAATAGATCCGAGCGCACCGACTTCTTTCTTCATGAGGCAAAGCAGCCTTAATCCTTTTCCTCTGAAGCCTTAATAGTAACCTGAGAAAGAAATAAGGCATGAGCTAAACAAGAAAGAAAACGAAAACCTTGGGAAAGGAATGACAAGATCAAACCTGGAATACCCACCATTTATATCTAGGGCACAAAACGATCTATTAATGGCAAAACAATCTACTCGGTCCTCGTCCGAATGATTGGGCATAACCCTACAAGATCTAAACTAATCAAGATAGGAAAACAGGTTAAGATCGCACAAGATTGTTATTTTATTCAATAAAAATCCAAGTGTTACAAAGTTACAACCGCCGATTGTACAAGGCTAAAAAGCTAAAGCTATATACAACCGGCATAAGTCTTCTAGAATTAGATCTTCGACAAAGTAACAGAATACGATGGACAATTCAATAAAAATCCAAGTTTTTAACCGTGGACTCGACTTAGTGGGCGACACTCGGTCGAGTGTGGTGCACTCGACCGAGTTCAGGGGACTCGGTCGAGTGTGTTAGCACTCGACCGAGTACGTCATTGTCAGCGCGATAATATATTACGTGTGAGTCAGAATTTCGGAATCGTTTCTTATTTCCTTCTTTTCCCTTTCTTCCCCTAAACCCTAGATCGCCTCATCTCTTCCTTTTACTCATCCCTCACGGGAATGGAGGTGTACACAGAGTCCGACCTAGTCAGCCAATCGTGCGATAAGGTAAGTCACCGTCATCGTCGGTATGTCTTGGGTTAGGGTTATGTTTGTGCGTAATCGAGTCATATCGTTGTTGTAGGTGTAAATGTCAGTATACGATGGACGTGTGATTGAATTGATGATTGATGATACTTGGAATGCGGTACAGGTAGGTTTTCATACTCGGTTGGGTGTTGAATTATATACATATTAATGTGACGGTTGTACTGTGCTTATGATGTGATTCTATGATTGTGATTGTTATGGAGGAGTTGGTTTGGTGGATGTTGGTGTTGGGTGTGATTGTGATTGTGATCGGTATTGTGATATTGTTTGTGAGCCATTGTGAGAGGTGGTCTCACCCCCATTGTTCGCCTCCTGCGTTCTCTCAGCGTAGGRGGGATGTGCACATTACGGGAGTTGGGTTATTGTGGGTGGCTTAGGTGGTTGGTTGCGGTCTTCCACTGGTAGGGCTACATACTTCAGTGTGTAGTATGGTGTGGTGATGGTGGTGATGGTGGCGGTGTGGTATTTTAATTTATGTTTGCATTGTATGTTATATAGTTGTTCAGTTGACTGACCCCGTTTAATGTTTTAAAACTTTGATGATTTATTCGGGGGTGGTGAGCAGGCTGGCTTGTAGGTTTAGATGTTGTTTTGGATGCTTGTCTTTGATGATCGTGTTTGGGGATGGGAGATCGCTGGCGCAGTTATCAGTATAGTTTAGTTAGTGCCCACAATTGTATCAGTACAATTTTGTAATTCGTACATATTGTCCACATAATGTAATTAATAGTAATGTCGTTCTATTATGATCTATTTGATGTATACTTACCTCGGGTAACCGAGATGGTAGCACATTCGGTTGTCAGGGAAAGTCTAGTACATGCTTCCGTGGTAAGTAGTGTGTTACAAAGTGGTATCAGAGCGACGATTTTGGAACCTGTAACCAATGAACCCAATGAACCTAGCGAGTCAAATTAAAATGAACCTGGTTTATGTATGTTGGGAGCCCCTTATGAATTGGTTTTGGGTGAGAAGGCGCCCTCATTTCAGGTCCTAAAAACAATTTGAAGCCAGTAACTCGGGTGGGATGATGTACTATGGATTCTTATATGCTATGTGACAGATGTGGAGTTTATGTCTGTGATCATGAGTGTCTTGTGTGTTTTATACGTATTTTCACTTTGGTGTACGTTTTAATGTTGTTGTAAAGGTACGAGTATAATTAGATGTGTAAAGTTATAAAAATGTTTATTTGCATAGTGAATGTATGGAAGCAATTGCAAAGTTGCGTAAATAGGTGAATGTAATTGTTGGTTGCTTTGAGTTTTGATTCGCGAAGCGTAAGTAATTCTAGTGTATTTATGTAGTTGTAAAATGGTTTAGTAGATGCCGGAATGCAAACTAACTAGTGTCGAGTTCCGGGACGCTCCTCGGACTCTGAACATGTGCTTCATTGCAGCAATAACTTATATGACAACACATTCGGCTTAATTTTTATAATTTCCAAAGTTTTTATAGCACTCGACCGAGTACAGTAAGTGCACTCGACCGAGTGAAGCTCACTCGGCCGAGTCCAAGGCACTCGACCGAGTGCAAGATTGGACAGAATTTAATTTTTTGTTGTCAATTGAGCACTCGACCGAGTACACTGGACACTCGACCGAGTGCGACTCGTACTCGACCGAGTGCCCTAGATCAGACCGAGTTCGCGATAATAGATTTAAACACAATAAACGCTTCTTTCGTCCTATTTTCGACATTACTCTCTTCATAAACTCTTTGTCAAACTTCTCTCAAGGTTGTTCTAGTATTCTAAGCCTAAGGATCTTTTTCTTGTTGCTTCCAATTTCGTCTTAATCCTTCTTTGATCAATTCCTTCTACTTTTCAGGTAAGATTAATTCGTTTTGTTGTACAAATTTTGTGATGAACTTCTCTAATTAGTTAATGTTAGATTTCGATTCTTATGCTACAAATCCATACTAGATGTAATTAACCTCACTAGAAATCGTTTTAGCTCTTGTTTTATGTTAGGAATCGTCGTTTTGAAGTCGAATCTTGTGAAATCAATCCCAAATTTCTAGGGTTTGCCCCAAAATTTTGATTTTTGCTACTTCAAATACTCTTTTAATGTGGGAAAAGGCTATGGGATGTTGTTGTTAACATATTTTGCACTTAATATTTGGTGTTTTGAGCGAAAAATCCGTCTTTAAGATTCACCTTTCTTAGCATGGTAATCTGAAAATTTCCTTTTGTTTTCCATTCTTCAGCTGAAAGTTGTTGTTGTCAATGAATGTAATGAAGAATGCCGAGAGCTAATCCAACCCGCCTACCAACAAAGAGTTCAAGGGCTGAAAGAGGAAAATCGAGTCAAGGATCCGTGGTGCCGCCGGTAGGACAATATCCTACCGTTGTGTTTATCGATTTTAGGCAAAGGGAATTGTTTGTATCGCTGATGGCTCGTCCAATCCACGCTACTTGGTGCGTGGATATGAGTATCCTTGGGGAGTTAGGAATTGAGGGAGATATAAGGCGTATGTTTTAGACTTCGGGATTGTTGGGCCTTTATCGGTTGAGGAATCATTCGTATGAGTTCCTTACTTTGGAGTTCTTGAGTTCCTTTTCCTACGACGAGGCGGACGAATCTTGCTAGTTCCGTTTGATAAATCGGAGCTTTGACTTGTCTATGGAAGATGTAGCCGATCACTTTGGATTTGAGAGGCCGACGGCGAACCATTATCTGGATGTTGCCAAGGAATGTCAGGCAAGTGAGCTTTTAGCTATGGTGACCGGAGTGTCGACTAATGTTAGTGCAATGCTGATAAATGACGAGGAACACGTCACCTTGAAGATATTCCTAAGGATGTTGACCTGTCTTCTCTATGAAAGGAGCGATATGAGTAAGCTAAACTCACATGAAGTGATGATCTTAATGTCGTATTTGAACCCTAAGAGGGAGGATCTGTTCTACTACAGCTCTCCGGCGATGGTCTGCAACAGTATAGCCTTCATGGCTCAGTCTTCTCATCGTTACCTCAGTTGCGGGGCTATTGCTACCCGGCTAGCCCAAAGGCTAGCTAATTTAGAGCCCTCTCCGACCTTTCCTGATATGTTTGAGATTGTGATGAGAAATGGGACCCTGACTTGGAGGGTTAGGGGTACCTTGTGGATGACCTTACCTGACCCGGTTAACCTTCCCGCGGTTGACCATCTACATGAGTGGACCGATTATGTGTTAGCCCCTACCCCAGACTACCTGATCCCAGAGCTTGTGTTGATAGACCTACCGGTGCCGACTTACACTTCAGGTAGGAGGAGACCGACTCAGTCAAACCAGACCGCTAGGTGGACTAGAATGCTTAGAGAGACCTCTTCTGTACCACGGGGAGGACCCATGTACGGGTACTCGGGACACCCTACGGTGCATGACCCCCGTGTTCAAATGAGTAAGTTGACTGAGCGGCTTTCTAACACCTTGGTGTTGAGGGGGCTGCATGAGATGACTCTGCAGCAGGGTATTGGGTCGGGGCTTGCCCAGCCAGCGTGGTGGAGGGGACCTGAGGATGACAGTGGAGTCTTTCACTGTTATGGGGTGGACCGAGCTTCGTGGGGTGCACCGGAGACCTTTAATCGTGGCTGCTTCGTAGGTCCGTGGGGGAGCTAACTACGGGAGTCAACTAGACAACCAGGGGCAGTGGCTGGGAGGAGGCTATGGTATTCCTCCACCTTCTTACGGAGGGGAGTACGGTGCAAGGATGTCGGGTTTTGGCGGGGGTTATGATGCTGGGGGATCTTCAATAGCTGGCTAGGAAGAGGACGAGGAGGATAATAGCTAGAGTAGTTTACTTGTTTTCTTATTGATTGTTGTTAGTTGAATTTCTTCCGTAACATTTGGTGCCTTAAGGCATGTTGCTTTGACAATGTCTGTATCGCGGCCCTAAGGCCTAAACACTTTATTTTGTATCTGTTACTTGCTAGCTGGTGACTTGGGATGACCTCGGGTCATCATGGTTATTTTATTGCAGGTTCGGAGTGTTGGTGTCTTTGTTGTTGCGAATTTAGATGTGTTGTGACCTATGGGAACTCGACCGAGTGCAAGGTGTACTCGACCGAGTAGAGCGAACTCGGCCGAGTACCAGCAGCACTCGACCGAGTGCCATTTAGGCAGGGAAGTTGAGTTTTGGTCATTTTGGGCACTCGATCGAGTGTTATTAACTCGACCGAGTGTGTGCAATTTAGTATTCTGTTTTTTTTGTTGCGTGTCGTTTTAGCACATGTTAGATGTTGACGTCAACCAGGATATGTATATGTATGTATGTGGGTTATCTTGGGACCCGAACTGCGAGGGGGGAAAGTGCTTCGTGGTTTAGTATTGTACGAACAGAGGCTATGTTCCTTGACCTTGACCTTTTGACTGACCTGATATTGAATCCATTATGGGGATAGGGTACCACCGCGCCATGACCTTGCGTGACTGGAAGGTGAACTTCGGGGGCGAAGTTCCTTTTAGGGGGGGGGGGGGGGGGGGAGTGCTCTTGGAGAAATTTGTGAATCGTTTTGCTAGAACACATGGAAAATCGTGCTATGTAGATGTATTGTGAAGATATTATGTTATGTGTCGATACTCGGTGACAGTGTTACGTTGTTATGTTGCTTATTCTATGTTAAAAAACAAAAAGATGTATGTTGTGGGTAATATTATATGATTGGCGATGTTATGTTAAATTGACGATACAATTATGCGATTAGGGATGGTGTCTAAACGTATACATAATTATAGTGATAATATGATGAGACCAGTCCTTGTGATGTGTGCAAGTGGGAAGGATGGTGTTGACATAACATTGAGTCTACAGATGGTGATGGTTAGTTGAGTCGTAGTTCGCGATGGACCTTATCAGTTGAACCTTAAGATTCAGCAATCGTGGGATTTGGGAGTTGAACTTTGGGGACGAAGTTATCTTTAAGGGGGGGAGACTGTAATACTCGTCCCAAAGGAGGACCCATTGACTGACCATAGTTGACTAAATGTGACCTTAATCGTCAAGATGAGTAGTTGTTTAACCAAACCTAGTGGGCGACACTCGGTCGAGTGTGGTGCACTCGTCCGAGTGCAGGGGACTCCGTCGAGTATGTTGGCACTCGAAAGAGTGCGTCGTTGTCAGCGCGATAATATATTACGCGTGAGTCAGAATTTCGGAATCGTTTCTTATTTCCTTCTTTTCCCTTTCTTCCCCAATACCCTAGATCATCTCATCTATTCCTTTCACTCATCCCTCACCTTTATAAGTTTATACCTAGGAGTCTATCACAGGAATGGAGGTGTACACCGAGTTCGATCTAGTCAGCCAATCATGCGATAAGGTAAGTCATCGTCACCGTCTGTATGTCTTGGGTTAGAGTTATGTTTGTGCGTAATCGAGTCATATCATTGTTGTAGGTGTTAATGTCAGTATACGATAGCCGTGTGATTGAATTGATGATTGATGATACTTGAAATGCGGTACAATTAGGTTTTCCTCCTCAGTTGCCTGTTGAATTATATGCATATTAATGTGACGGTTGTACTGTGCTTATGATGTGATTCTATGATTCTGATTGTGATGGAGGAGTTGGTGTGGTGGATGTTGGTGTTGGGTGTGATTGTGATTGTGATCGGTATTGCGATATTGTTTGTGAGCCATTGTGAGAGGTGGTCTCACCCCCATTGTTTGCCTCCTGCGTTCTCTCAGGGTAGAGGGGATGTTAACATTATGGGACTTGGGTTATTGTAGGTGGTTTAGGTGGTTAGCTGCAGTCTTCCACTTGTAGGGCTACATACTTCGGTGTGTAGTCGGTTACTTGTGGTGTGGTGATGGTGGCGGTGTGGTACTTTAATTTATGTTTGCATGGTATGGTATATAGCTGTTCAGTTGACTGACCCCGTTTAATGTTTTAAAACTGTGATGATCCATTTGGGGGTGGTGAGCAGGCTGGCTCGCAGGTTTAGATGCCATTTTGGATGCTTGTCTATGATGATCATATTTGGGGATGAGAGATCGCTGACGCAGTTATCAGTATAGTTAAGTTAGTGTCCACATTTGTATCAGTACAGTGTTTTAATTCGTACATCTTGTCCACATAATGTAATTAATAGTAATTTCGTTCTATTATGGTCTATTTGATATATACTTACCCCGGGTAACCGAGATGGTAGTACCCTTGGTTGTCAGGGAAGGTCTAGTACAGGCTTCCTTGGTAAGTAGGGTGTTACAAAGACAACCTAAATCATCTAAGAGAGAGACCGGGAACCAAACGTCTTTATTAGGTCCCAGTTATACATTTGAGGATACCGTAATGACTTAGGAATCAGAAAGTGCCCCCTCGGGACACCTCATGAGGCCCTGTGTGTTGCGTGTGCAGGCAAAGTTCGAAGTAGCAGAGGATCATATCACCCAACATCCGTATGGAGCATTTTGACCTGGCACTAGTCCAGGATAACGATGATGATGTGGCCATCAAAAGCACACTTTTGACTCCTTAAAGAACCCCATTTAACATGCTTAATTAAACTTATCACGGTCATTTCGGCGTCTGTAGCTTCCTATTTGTTTTTCTATGAGTGTCTAGCCCATTTGTAGGAAAGGAAGCAAAATGTGTGGCCGAGCATAAATGGAGCATTTAGGAGCTAAAATTGACGGTACTAATGGCAAAGCATGAATAGGGGATGAAGATCAAAGACCAATTGGTTAGATTGGAGATAAAGAGGAGCAAGCCCCATGGCCTATGTTGATCCCACGGCACATGGGGCAGCAATTGAAAAGAAGGCAAAGAAGCAACAGAGTTCGGGCGAGCTAGCTTGAGAGCTCGGGCAAGCATAAGGAGAACCCGAGCGAGCGTTAGAGAGCTTGCGCGAGCTCTCAGGCAGGACTCACCCAAACTCTGCCAAGCTCGGGGGAGCGTCATGTAGGTCGCGCGGGCCACTTAATCGACGCCTCGAATTTTTGTGTTATAGTCCCTATGTGAAAAGAGTGATAAACACAAGTATATACATGATGCGTGCATTTCATATAGACCTTTTAGGCCATATTTGTGCGCATTTCCATGTTTATTTCGTAGTGTTTTACTACAAATGTCCCCCGAATA
>VHZZ01026513.1:14893-21086 GCA_009801015.1 Silene noctiflora | reverse complement strand
TCAAACTCCCATGGCCTTCCCAGCAACAGATGACAAGCATCCATAGGCAATACTTCAGCACCCTTGTTTAGCCACCTCAGTTTGTATGGTTGAGGATGGTTCAGTGTGGGTAACCCCAGCTTCTCAATCAGAGTGGTGGAAGCAACATTGGTGTAGTTACCCCCATCAATGATCAGGTTACATACTCTCTCCTTGATGGTGCATCTAGTCCTGAAAATTTGCTGTCTTTGATCCATCTCAAGTGGTTGTGGTTGAGTGTGCATAACCCTCCATGTCATAAGATTCAATCCTGAATCTGGTTGGACCACCATCGCTTCTTCTTTTGTATCCTCACTAGCCTCATTCTCAGAGTTCTCACCCCCTTCACACACCAATATCTCATCCTCTCCCCACTGCACTACTTCCAGAGTAATCAATGCTCTTTTGGTGGGACATTATTTTGCAAAGTGTCCATATCCTTGACACTGAAAACATTTTTTGAGTGGGCCAGTTTTTATTTGGCTAAAAATGGCTTTCCCCTTGTCAACAGCCACTTGTTTTAGTTGTGTGGGTGGTTCCCCAATCTTAACTCCCACAGTTGGTCTCAAGAAGGTGGGTTTGGTCATTATTTTGGACACCACAGTTCTCCCCTTCCCCAAATTCTCAACTCTCAAAGCCAGGTTGACTGCCTCATCAAAGGACCACACATGTTGTAACTTGACTCTCCCAGCAATTCTCTCATCAAGTCCCTCTAAAAACCTAGCAATCTTCTGCTCAGGCTTCTCAGTAATCTCACACTGCAAAGTGAGTTGTTCAAACTCCCTCAAGTAGGTTTCAACAGAAGAATGGTTTTGTCTTAACTGAGTTAACTTAATAAACATGTCATGGGTATAGTCCTTAGCAATAAACTTCTCTTTTAACTTCTTTTTAAGTTTGATCCATGACTTAATGGGTTCATTTCCTTCCCTCAACCTCTGGTTTTTTATGTTTTCATACCACAAAGATCCATATCCCTTCAATTTCATGATGGCAATCTTAAATGATTTCTTGTCAGAGTACACCTTGTACTCAAAGACTCTTTATATGGATCTAAACCAGTCTAAAAGATCTTCAGGGTTCAAACTACCAAGAAAGTCAGGGATTTATACCTTTACATCTTTGTCATGATCTCTGTAGTTGTGGTTGTCATCTATGGTGGCAGTTGAGTCATCTGAGTCAGATGGCCCTCCCTCCATTTGGACAACATGTCCTATACCAGCAGCAGCAAGTCCTCGAACCCTACCTTTTCCTCTGTTGGCAGATGGCCTTCCTCTTTCAGGAGTTGGCATATTTGCCATGACAGTGTTAACAGCATCCAACATAACATTAACAACACTAGTTAATTGGTTCATCTTTGCCTCTACTCCTACTAATCTCTCCTCACTCATGGTTATTTTTTATATTTTGATGTAGGTAGGTAGTAATGAACTCACCAGAAGAAAACCTGGCTCTGATAACCAATTTGGACTGAAACTATAAGCCAGAGAAGCTTACAATTACAGTGCAAGACTCAGAAAACACTCAATGTTTACCCGGGTACAATATAATGTTGAGATTTATTAAAAATATCAAATGACCTTCTAAAATCATTAAACTTGGTGAGAATTTAGTTAAGAGGGTAAACTGAAATTGTACCAAATTTGGTGATTTTAGGTGGACTCTAAGTATTTTTAGAAATTGCTGCAAGACAGACACTGTGACACTAACTCTGCAATTGACTGTATTTGGATAAAACATTTCTCTAAGCACTAAGCCAAAGAGAGAGGGGTGTGACTCAGCTCCCAGCATACAGAAAAGGACCTGAATGCACTAACCCAGCACTAAGCAAGGGCCAAATCTCTAGCACACAGCCAAGAGAAGAATTTACAAAATAAAGTTCAGTAAATTTGAATTTTAATCAAAACAGCCTGCCTCTTCTCATTGATGTTCTTGCCCTTAAATAGGCCACGAAAATAAGAGTCCAGACAGTAAAATCACATGATCCTAAGGCTCAGATTGATCCTTAGCATACATACAAAATAACAGTCACAAATTAGAATTGGAAAT
Source organism: Silene noctiflora (assembly GCA_009801015.1). NCBI lineage: Eukaryota > Viridiplantae > Streptophyta > Magnoliopsida > Caryophyllales > Caryophyllaceae > Silene > Silene noctiflora. The sequence continues at coordinate 19,022 of VHZZ01026513.1, read as the reverse complement.
AAAACAATAAAGCATAAAGCATAAAGCAGTTTGCAGGGATTTTGTTTGTTTACTGCAGCTTCACAGTTGGTCTGTTTAGGTGCATTAAAAAGTTTTGGCTTGTCTTGATGCCTTATCTGCTGACTCCCAAGGTGCTCCTTAATAAGGCTCGAGTAATGGACAAAAGTGTAGGGACCCTTTGGCAAGCAATATAACAGATGGCATATGCTGGCATGCTGATAACTTCCTGCAATTCTGTTGCTGTTGTTTGTTGTTAATGCTGCTTCTAATGACTTGTTTGTTGGATAATTAACTCCCTAACTGAAGTAGACCTTTTGGAAATTGGCCCTGCTATGTACAATGTGTTGCTTGGACTGTCAATTGTCCTGCTGCTTGAACTGTTGAGCCATTGTGCCTGCCCTGGTCATGACCTTCCTTGGATGAGGCTCCCTTGGGTCATCTGTGTTATGAGCTCCTGCTCCAGGTACTGTAGCCTTTACTTCATATGCTAAAACGAACAAGTAACAGTAAGAACAATTGTAACATTTTGATTTCAGCAACTTCTTTAACAAAGAGATATACTTCTAATTAATTCAATTTACTTGATGTATCCTTTTGTTTCTCACATTGACAATCAACTTACTTTAAGTAATAAAGATTACGTTGAAATTTTTTAAGATAGTACCTGATTCACCCCTCCCCCTCTTAAATACTTGGAATCCAAACTCTTCAAGTAGTAATATGCGTGAGAGAGCAATGCAGAAACTGGGCTCCTCTATCCAAAACTTGAACATGAACAACTGCAGGGTTCCATATAACCCATATCCTACCTCCAGAATGATAATCATAATTAGAAGCCATAAAGTAATTATCAAACTTCCTTGTATGAATAGCCTTAACTGCATTAACCTTAATGTGAATTTCAATTAGTGCACCATATCAACTCTATTCCTTTTATGGAATTTTAAAACCTCTTGCTGTTTTAGAGGATCATTCATCCCCTCACATTTCAGGAAGAAATGATCATTGGGTGATAGAAGGGTTGGAACACCTCCAGGCGCAATTTCCACAACTGTACCACAATCAAAACCTACCTGAACCTTATCCTGGGTAACCTCTAATTGATGGACAACATGGGGTTCAGAGGGTATCCAACACAGAGAAATGATTCTCAAGTCTAGAAATAACAAAATCCTCATATAATTCAACAAATGTTCACTTAGACTGAACCACTGTAAAAACATTTGTATCAAGTATGTGAGCATTTGTTCTTCGGTCTTCGGCCTTCGGTATTGTCCCATTTTCTTTGACCTTTAGACATATAAAATATTTTAATAAAATGGTAACCACTTAGATAATATTATTTAATTAACATACTCGGTTCGTATCTTACGCCCAGCACACTCGCTTCACATACTACACTCGCTCGTTCCCGCAAACTATAGACAGCTACCAAATAAATATATATGCGCTTTCCCTAAATGTTAACTTATTAAAATATTACATAATCAAACACAAGAGAATTCAAACATTGACGCATGTGAATGTGACTGTGCATGTTCATGTTCCTCTTATTCTTATGCCAGTTCATATTGTGCATGTTCATGTTCCTCTTATTCTTTTTATCTCTTTTCTTTTACTGTCTTTTTGTCTTAGAAATTTAAACAAATATAATGAAATGAGAAATATATTATATAAATAACTCATGCTTAGTATGACCAATCATCTCAGGACCCTTCTGCTTAGGTTAAAACACTTTCCCAAGCTTATTTTTTGTGAAACGATTCTTAGTATGACCAATCTTATGGCAGGTATCAGGTATGTCAGTAACAAGGAAGCAGCTCATATTCTATCTTTTGCAGAACATTCCCTCTGCAAGGAATTTGAGTAGTTATACCCTTAAGTAATTCTTTAGACAAGTCCACCTCAACAAGTATCCTAGCAAAAACAATTTTACTCTTAGCTGTAATGGACTCATCAACACAGTCTATCTTCCCACAAAACTTGCCACCTTACTCAATGCAACTTGTGACCAAAAGTAAGGGTCCATGTTAGGAAACAACACCCAGACAAAGACAATAAAAACCACTTCCAATTCTTCAGCTATTGTTGGTGCTACATGATGGGTTCCCGTTAGTATTTAAGACTTGGTCACCAACAATAACCCCAGATCAACACAGGTCATTTCCAGTGCATTTTATCCTCACTCATGCGCATCTCGGGAACCTTCCTAGGAGGTCAACCATCCTAAGAATACTCTCAGCCAAGCACGCATAACTGTGGAGTTTTTTTGCATGGATAACCAGAAAATAAAGTGCATTTGTTGATATGAGTAGTACTTTCAATCCCTTTAAGCACTAGTCAGATTTTAAGTCTATCAATGGACCTCTTCAAGGGAGTACCCCACCCAAATAACGTCTTCGCTTCATTGGAGTATTACACATCAACATTCCAAGACTCAGCTTAGATATTTGTTATATCCTCTTTAGATAGAAATCTAAAATAGTACCAACCCTTTGAGAAATACAAGATTTCCAGAGTAGTGATATGATTCCAATGCTTAAAAACTAGAGAATTAAATTCCCCTATGGAGGTTTGACGCCCTATCACAGTCCCAGCAAGAGTAGTACTCCGATAATCCACCTCAGAAGTTATGTCATCAACCTCTAAAACCACCTCTTTATCAAGACCCTTGACAATGATAATGACGTGCTCTTACCAGATGATTTAAGAGTCTGAACATAGGGTTTATTAGAGGGAACAAGAACAAGAACATTCAGTATTAGAGTTAATATTACCAAATTTGGGGGAACAATAGGAACATGAACATCTGTAGCAGAAGTAGGCTTATATCTACCAGAATTAGTTATAAGGGGAGCAGAAATAACCTGATATGAGGAAGAATTATCTTGAATCTTATCAGTAGCTGGAGTTGCGTTGAGAACAGAAGAATCAAGTAAATCGCCTAAAACCTTAAGTGTAAGAGTACTGGAGGAGCTTTCTCCATCACCCTGCAAACCCCCAATCGATCCTCGAGAACGCTTTTAACGTGATAAGACGTGAAGTTTGGGCGGGCGGGCCCTTGGCATGACGATGAGCCTTCAAATGGAAGGTTGAGTGCACCATTATTCATCGATATTTTCAAAGGACTTTCGTAGAGAGAGAAAGAAGAAGGAGACTGGATCTTTTATTATTGTTATTATTTTTTTCTTGAGCTTAAAAATATTTATAAAAATTAGTGGGCAGCCGAGAAACTATCTAGGCTCCCACTCCTTTTACAATAGCAAAACTAAGTCAAGTAAAACATGAGCAGTTGCGCGAGCCTCGACATCCTGAGACACAGAGAATTTATGAATCCGCTTGAGTAAGGTAAGAACATCCGCCTCCAACTCCACTAACGAAGAGAAAGAGAAAGGTAAGAAACCATAACCGATTGTCGTACACAAGCCCTGATATTGTCACACTTGCGCTGAGGAGTGTCAACCACCACGCGTTTGACAACGAAATCAGACAACCCAGAGTGAGTCAAGGAGGAAGACCCGGTCAGATTCACATGTACATCGCGCCCCATATCCCTAGAATAAAGCAACAAATCCGCAAGATGCAGGGGATTGTCATGCCCATCGATCAAACCACTACCCACCTCCTTACTAGCATAAATCTCAGACCGGAAGCAGATATCCAAGAGGGTTCACGCACACACAAGGTTATGTCGATGCTTAATACCATCAGTTCCAGCACAACACACGAAATGATCCTCGTAGATATCCTCATCAAAGAACCGAGAACAAGCAGAATACGACCCAGGCACCGAAAACAATGGAATACCCAGCCGATAACTAAGCACACAACGATAAGTCCTCACATTTATAGTTTGCCCCAATCCAGATATAAGGACTGCACGTAGCCAATCATATGTGTGATCACCCTGTTGAGACTTCCACAATGCCACCTATCGAGGAGTCGAGGAGAAACCTGATTCTGCTGTAGCAACAACCTTCGTGAAATATATGTGTGCCAATTTCTTCATAAGTTTGGGGGCAGCGATCTCACTTGGATTACGCAGAAATTCAGAACCAATAATTGCATTAAAAACGCTCAAAGGAGGATCAAAAGTAGGTCCATGAACTATGACACCAGAAGGTTGTAG
>VHZZ01026513.1:9893-12393 GCA_009801015.1 Silene noctiflora | reverse complement strand
ACTAAATTAAAAAGAATTTAACTTTAAGTCTAAAATAATAGGAAGTTACTTCTCATGCTAAAACAACTGACAACCATAATCGAATAACCGTCGACCACCCTCGAACGCACCTTAACACCACCATCCGACCACTGTTGATCTTCCCTAATTAGCATGTTTGTGTTTCTTGAAGCTGGGTAAGCATACATTAATGTTATTTTAATAAAGTTGTCAAGTGGCCTGTGGACTCTTCCATGACCTCGGATTTGAGTTTACTTGAACTTGAAATTGATAAATCTATCTAACAACTTATTAAAAAGTGTGTAAGGTTAGTTACTATTCACACAATGAATAGTAACATTTGCAATGAATAGATGATTTCTTTGTGGGTTTCGGCTGGTTGCTGATGCTTACGAAATGGATATTGGGCATGTTCCAATTTTCATCCATTCCTTAATTTTATTTAGGGTTTTGTTTAGCATTTAAACTCTTGATTTGAAGGTTTAATACTACTTTTTCTTCAAGTTTTTGTTTAATTTCGTTCATTTTGGTGTGATTTCATTAATTTGCCTATAATTTTCGGTGGATTTTTGATATATTAATGAGGACATTGCAAGAGAAATCATTAAGATCTCTTAATTCTAACATTATAAGATTTAAAAAGGCGAGTCCAGATAAATGTGGATTCGATTTTGAATCCCATTTTTTGTTATTTATGTTCAGATTGATTTCGTTATTTGCTGGTATTTTCACATTTTTACAAGCGATTTTGAATCCCTTTTTTTATGTTTACTTCGGTTTGCTTTCGTTATTTACTATAAGTAGTATTTTTTGCTTTTAACAAGCGATTTTAAATCTTAAATTTATTGTTTATTTCAGTTTGAATTTGTTGTTTTTTGCTGCGAAAGATCCGAATTCGTTGTTTTTCCCTTCAATGAAGGAGAATTTCACGACCAAACGAAAGTGAGAACTTTGATTGTGTGTTTCTCCTCCATTTATTTACTCCTAAAAGGTGAACAATTAACTGACCTATTTATTGTTGTTTTCCAAACTATTTAACAATGTCCTTGCGTGAGATTTGTTTTCGTTTAGGTAGTTAATTTGTCTATGTATTTCCATTGTCGTTTATCCTCCTTATTGTTTATTATCGTGTTCTTTGATTTCTGGGTTAGTTATTTCTTGAAGCTGGAATTGTGGGCATTAGCCTGGAGTTGGTTTTAATTAATTTTACTAAAAGATTAGCAATTTACCGACTTATTTAGTGTTCAAGTTGTTCGTCTGTTCATTTTTTTGTATTTCCAATACTGCTTGTCCTCTTTCTGATTGTTTATTATTTTGTTCGCAAATTTCTGGGTTGGTTATGTCCTAGGCTGGAGTTATGTGCATGAGCCTGAGGCTGGAGGTTAGGTTGATTAGGATTGATTGTGTTGTTTGATATAGTGCAAGTATCAACTCATCTACTTCAAATTTAGTAGAATATTCCTTTGATTCTTTTTTTATTTAGTCTCTTAATGTTGCCTTTAAGGCACGTCGAAGAATCATATTTAGTAAACTCTACCATGTTGTTTTAGAACTCTATCGAATCCTACTGTTTATGGAAATACTCGAGTTTGGTAAATATTGAAAGTAAATTTTTACATTGAGATGTGGTTGAGTGTAAATTGTAATAAGGAGTTGATTTGTTTTTTTCAGGACGTTTTTTGTCGTCAAGCAAGTGAATATAGGTTCAAGACCACCTGATTCGAAGGTAAATTGGTTTCCGTCTATAAGCAATGAGCCCGGGTTTCTAGGAAGTATTGATAGTGTCGGTTTCACATTTTTTATTGTTAGTAATGTTTGGCGAACCCACTATTATGACATTAAAAAAGAATACATATGAATTTCAATTTGTCTCACATAAGAGATGGTAGGTCTCGTACAAAATTCACTATATAATAATAGCTGAATTTTCATCATATCTTAGCGTCATTTGCTATAAGATAGCCTAACACAAACTTTGCCCTTAAACATATTTATGCCTAGGAAGCATTAATCGAGTCTGTTTCACAGTATATATTGTTTACCTATGTTCTCCAAAGTTTTTGGTTCTTTTTCATCAGGGGAAAGTTTTCAAGGCAACAAGAAATATGCAGCTTTGTTTCTAGGATGATGACCATTTCCATGAGTACAAGTTCTAGGGTTATGTGTAGTTGAACCAAGTTTGTAATGTGTGTTTATGTTACTTTGCAAGCTATGACGTATGGCTTATGTCTTATGTGTTCAATGTAATTATCTTCTTTAATAACTAACCATCCAAACACACGATGTGGTTATGTTTTTATAATTATGGTCTTGACAAAATTTCATATGAATTATTTAAGAGTGTTTCTTGTTTTGTTTAGAGACAATTCACCCGTCAATGAATCACAATCACTAGTAGAAAAACCCCCTATCACGACGCAGTTATCGCGGCGGTTCTAATACAAACGACGCGAAAAGCCCAAAAAATTGGCGGGAACAGAATTTTTATGTATGTGGGAGG
>VHZZ01026510.1:15022-27231 GCA_009801015.1 Silene noctiflora | reverse complement strand
CAAGTCGGGTTAATTCGGGTCTCGGGTCAGCCTTTTCGGGTCGGGTCATTCGGGTCGGGTTGATTTTGCCAGGTCTAGCAGCAGCTGCTCCTGGGAAGGGTATTTTTATTCCTGATGGAAATTCCGTCAGGAAAGTCAAAAAAATTGACTTTTACTGACGGAAATTCCGTCAGGAAAGTCAAAAAATCGACTTTTCCTGACGGAAATTCCGTCAGTATTGCCAAATTCAAAATTTTCTGAGACCTTTTAAAACTGCCACGTGTCACTTTATACTGACGGAAATTCCGTCAGAAAAAAAAATACTGACGGAATAGCCGTCAGGAATTGACTTTTAGTGACGAATTTACATGACGCTTTTTACTGACGGAATTTCCGTCAGTAAAGCCAATTACTGACGGATTTTGGCTGTTACTGACGGATTTTTTCCGTCAGTTTCCCGTGTTTATTTTGTCGTGAAATAATTAATCTAGAATAGTGGACGTAGGCTTCGGGGTGTGAAGCTGAATCACTTCAAAAATCCGTTGTGCAAGTTTATTTATCGCTTATTTTATTGTTTTCAATATTGTGTGATATTTGTATTACTTGAATTTAATCGATAAATTCAAAGTATAAATATCATACAAATACAGGTTCGATTAAAGTCGAAAAAGTGGTAGATACTCAATTCACCCCCGCTCTTGAGTATTTCAAGGGATCCATATACTCTTCAAATCTAAAATCTCAAGACTAACTTGAACTTCCGTTTTGACATATATTCCCATGTTCCTCCCGCATCACCTTTGACCCGGACTCGCCCACTAACCCTACCCTGGGCCAGTTACGGGTCTGCCTCCACCAGGCCCTACCCGTGACGACTCATCCCCTATACCGGACCGGTTCTGGCCGCCCCGGCCCAAATGTTTGACCACCCTCCTATGCATGTCTTTTTTGTCAAAATGAACGACACATTATGAACACGGAACACCTTTCCTTAATTCCTTTGATCCCTAGCTAGTTGAGTTTAATTTTAGCATTACATACGTAGACTACATTATTAAATTTCATAGATTTTGGTATGAGAAGTTTATTATATGAGAATATATAGTTACAGCTAACTAATGTCGCTTAACTTAATAACATGCGACATTAGTGACACTTTAACAAATTCAAGATTCCCTTTAAAAAAAACACATTTGAGATTATGTAGAGGACGTTATTCATTAGCGTGATAGTATAGCTGTGGAGAAAATGACCCATACACGTAAGGAAATGGTCATACATTCATGAGTCGGATACATAATATATATTGTACAAAATTTAACATAATGTATTTATGTCATTGCCGTCAAAATATAGAGATTAACGAAACATCATATATTCTTGAACACCTCACTTATTATTATCAAAAACAAAATATTTAATTTATTGTACACAACTCGTATATAACAGTGTTATACTCCGTATATAATTGACCAATTGTACAAATACGGAATAACAAATATGACCTTCTTCCGTCCCAAACATTTGTTTGTCGTTCGTTAAAATATTCCTTATAAAGAGTAAAAAAAGGCAAATAAATGAATGGGAAAATAAAATAGTACTCGGAGTATATATTTCATAAAATAAGTTATCGGCATACAGTAAATATTTGAAAAATAGAGTGAAAAGCTTAGAAAACATGATGCTAAATGAGAAGAATAGGCATAAAATTAAAGGAAGAAAATATGGGAAAATATATACGAGTGTAAGCTGTGGATGAGTGGAAAATCATATATGTAAAAGAGATGAATGAATAAATTAAAAAGGAACGAAATTAATAAAATGAAGTGAAAAAATACATTAAAACAATACAGAAACTAACGAAGGTATATAAATGAAATTTAATGATTGGAAAATGAATAAATGAAATTTAGTCAAAACTTCCATGGAGCATGGATAACAAATAATAAGCAACCTTGAATTAGGTATAATTCAGGTTAATAAAATGAATCAAACAACGAATACAAAAGCATGTGACGTAAACAAAACAAGTACATACTCTTTCCATTCATTCTATTTTGAACAAACGTATGGAAATAAAATGAATGGAAGGAGTACGCATGTATTCAAACGAGACTAATTAATGACCAGGGCCTTTGGGGCTGGGTCCAGAGGCTAAGGTGGTAGCCAACTTTCTAACCATCTTCTTAAACATGTCGCTGCGATCAAATGAAGAAAAAGCCGCTATTGACACCTTGGTTGTGCTTGAATGATGAGCTCTTTGATCTTGGTTTTTAATGTCGCGAATCGTTCTACATGTTACTGAATTTGTGAATGTTGTAGATAGTAGCAAAAGGAGAGCCATTGCTACATAGAATTTCTTCATTTTTAGGTACGAATGCTAGGAAGGTTATTTATTTGGAGGATGAAGACTTGAGGAGGTTGTTGGAATTTGGAAGTATGTTGTGTGTATTTGTAATATGGTTTGGTGGTGTGGATATATCTTATACTCCGTATCTTATATCTTATAAATCATCAAGTATATAATGTATGTATATATAGGAATGTTTGAGATGCATTATTTGTGGGACCCAAACAAAATTTTGATTTAGGACTTTTCCAACTAGTTAGTTAGTTTGTTTGTTTGTTTGTTTGTTTGTTGTGTCTTAATTAAGCTTTAAAATAAAACTTGTTATTTTATTAGTAGGGGAGGATTTAGAGAAAACCAAATTGCGCTTAGTTCTATTCTTAAACAATAATCAAAACTCTTTTTTTATCAATAATGACAATATTTGGATGGTAAATTGTGTTCTTTTGTCAACCCACCACTCCCCCCTTCTTCCTTCAATGTATATCATGCAAATAATGAGTTTGTGATTATAATCCAAAAGCTTGCCAATTCTAGGCATTATCGAGTATACACTGGCAAAGTTAGGATTGCAGTTTAGAGGGGGAAGCCTGTAAGAATATAAGGCAAAGTCATCTTAATTATCTAATTTTTTATTTTTCAGAGGAGACGACCACCCCTACTAAATTTAATTCTTACTATAATAAACTTCCTATAATATTTCACAGTGCGAGATTTATTCTACTTTTAGTAGTAAGTTAAAATTTACATTTCTTTTGAACTTGGAATGGATTCTAAACTTATTGTTTGTCCTATCGCTTTTATCACTCAGACTTACTAGTGCTATCATAAGGTAAATATACTTTAGAATATTACTATAATGTTTTGTAATTGCTTGATTCATTTTTTTATTTCTCTAATAAAGTGAGGTATTTATACATGGTAATTATATAATTTAAGACATCTCAAAAACCTCATCACTAGGAGTTATGGGACCATAACTCACATTAACTCACTCCGAAATAGAAAAAAAAATCCAAAATTTAACCTAAAACTTCCAGATGATTCACCTAAATCGTTTCATTATTTAGTATATCCCTTACTTACATAAAAAATAATAATAATAAGTGAATCAAAACAAGGATGAACTTTTAATTTTGTTTGTTTGCTGTCATCGTAGCCAAGTTATATACGTTGATAGTGAATCAATTATTTTAGGTCTGGTTCTCTCTTGTTGATATGAGCGTAAATGCGTAATCGATCACTTCAAATGCGTGTTAGATTTAGGCTGAATCAATGATTATTACAAAATGTTTGCTTCGTATAAATCATGTCATTATTATTAAGAATTTCTTTTTGCTACTTATCCATGCAGATTAACATAATTATTAACATTTTCAGATAAGTTTAAGAGAGGGTTGTTTAATGGATTTAAGAGGTTCCGTTCTAAGCCTCAAAACGAGTCACAAAAAGTCGTCTAATGAATTTGAGTTTGCTGCATGGATCGGAAATCTTTCTATAGATATGAGCAACATTGTTTTTGCTTCTTTCTTCTCTAATATAACATGCGGAAAAAATAAAACTGGTAATAGCAAAAGGAAGGGTTTAAGGGAAATTAATTTATTTATTTAAAAAGGGTAATACTAAATACAACCCTTAGGGTTATATTTAAGCATTTAATACCTTCCTAATGTATAGGGTTATATTTATCATTTCCCATTTAAAAAAATCACCATTCATCTGATTTTCTGTTTCCATGGAAAGGAGAAACACTAATTTGAAACACTAATGGTTGCGAGTAGGGGTGTTAATGAGATGAGACAACTCGCGAGCAACTTGAGATTGGTTCGGTCAAAGCTCGGCTCGAACTCGGGTTCGACTCAGCAACTTAACGAGTCAAGCTGAGCAAACGCGGGCTCGGCTCGAAAAGCTCTCGAGAAACTCGAACTTGTGTGATTAGCTAAGATGTTGCTCATATGTTGTAAAAATATTATATCATGATTATATATTTGCATCACACATATCAAATGTCTCTCTGATTTGCCAAATATTTCTACATATAACCTTCGAGCCTTCTTATTGAAAATATCGAAAGAAAAAATCAAAAAAATTAGCAATTATATATAGGCTCGATTTGAGCTCGAATTTAGCTCGAGCTCACATTAAAGCTCGCAAGTAGGGGTGTTAATGAGACTAGACAGCTCGCGAGCAACTCGAGATCTGCTCGGTCAAAGCTCGGCTCGTGCGAGATCGACTCAGGATCGGCCTTGGCTCGAGAGCTGAACGAGTCAAACCAAGCAAACTCTGGCTCGACTCGAAAAGCTCGCGAGCGGCTCGAACTTGTGTGATTAGATAAGATATTGCTCATATTTTATAAAAATATTCTATCATGATTATATATTTGCATTACACATATCAAATGTCTCACTAATTTATCAAATATTTTTCAATATAATCTTCGAACCTTCTTATTAAAAATATCGGAAGAAAAAAAAAATCAAAAAATTAGCAATTAAATATAGACTCGATTTGAGCTCGAGTTAGTTTGGCTCGAGCTCGCATTAAAGCTCGATCGCAAGCTTGATAACGAGCACATTTTTTTCAAGTTCGGGTAAGCTCGAGATCGGCTCGAGCCCAATTTTTGGTTCTTGAGCACAAGCCGAGCAAGGCCAAGCTCGGGCTAGGCTCGGCTCGTTAACACCCCTACTTGCAGGCTTGATAACGAGCACCTTTTTTTTCAAGTTCAAGTAAGCTCGAGATCGAGTTTTGGTTCTTGAGCACAAGCCGAGCAAGGCGAAGCTCTGGCTCGATTTGCCTCGTTAATACCCAAGTTGAGAGTAATGTGTGGGCAGTACAACATAAAACTTGATTCTATTAACTTTGACCAAGAATATCGTTAAAATTATGAAATTTTGAAAGACGAAACTTTTATATATATATATATATAGATAGATAGATTTGTTATGAAAAGATGTTTCATAAAAAAAAAATTTACAAAAAAATAACCACGTATAAAGTACCGCCTCAAAGACCACCCAACAACAAGCGTTACCTTTAGGGTGGATCTAAGGGTTTATGGTCAACTGAATCTAAGTCCAATCCTCCTTGTAGGGATCATTTTGTGAGATCTAATTAAAGATGTTCATTTTTTACATAAATCTTGTCTACTTGCTATTGGAATATCATTTCCTGTAAGTATTAAAAACTTGTTTTATTGGCACATTGCTTAGAATTACCACTTGGTATATAAATTATTGAAACAATGATAATCTTGTTAGCATATAGACAAGGTTTTCAATAATTGAATTGACCCATATGTAATCAAAGTACGGGAGGGCGGAGCCAATCAACGGCGGCGAGGAATGGCCACTCATTACAAAGATGCATAGATATGTCGATGGGAGACATTGGTCGGTGATGATACAATTCAGTTGATAATCTCATTTACGAATTACGACTGATGTTAGATACTCAGTGATCAGATAAATGATTGATATAATTCATAATTCATACAAATTAAATAAAAAGTGATCTAATTAATAATTGAAAGTTTTTATTTAACTCCCTATTTAAGTAGTTCATATTTTGTCTGTAATTTTGTTTTTGTTTTTGTTTTACTCGGAGAATTTCATTTGTTGTATACACACTATAGTTTTAAAATTATTGAAAATATAAGGTATTACGTGTGCTCATAAGTTCCCACAATAAGAGAAAAAAGCAGCCATGCCGAGTTTTCTTGATATCTATGAAAGACAAAAGAATGGGTCATTACATAGATTAAACCTATTATTAATTTTAATAAATATAATAATTTGTTGGCTTATTTGAAAACAAATGTCACAGTGCCAAATATACGCATCCGACATATAGAAGATGGTACAACCGTGCAAGGACGTTCAGTGAGCAGTAGTGACATGCAGGCAACGTATTAATGGTGGTCAACATGTTAAGAGCAATTCGATAAATATAATCAAGATTAGATTCGATTTGGAAATCCGACAAAATATAATCAGGATTCTAAGATTTTGGTAATCTTACAGTTCATATACACACAATATAAGATAACCCTTTATTCGTGCGGGTTCAATACTTTAATCAACACAAGTGTGTAATAAGACTCTAATCCCTACAAATATACTATCTTTCCCCATTTCTTAGTTCATTTTTTTAGTTCATTTAGGCTCCATTACCCAACTAATAATTACCACATCCCAAACTAACAAGAGAAAAAATAACCAGTTACGGAGACAGCCAGACAGGTACAACTTACAAGAGTAACCGAGTAGAACTCTGAACCAGTTACGGAGTATAACTGAGAAACCTCGTTAAGTTAAGTCTGTACGTAACTCATCGTAGTCCAATAACCAAGACAGAATTGGGTAGGAGACTTAAATGGCTATTATGCCAGTACAAACCAAAAGAATATCCACAATGAGGAAATGTAAAACACCTCACCACTTCAATAGCTTAATTTATACGGAACTAAGCAACATTCTTCGTCAGCTGAGCAAAAACAGCCAGATAACAAATACACAAGAGACATTCATCAGACTGTACAACATATGTAAGCGAACGCTGGCCCCTTTGGAAATACGAGTATCAGATTCGACTCAAGGAGAACTAAGGCTCTTCAATTGAAATTTGGAGCCAAAACAGAATGGCCAATGGAGCAGCATTAGACTTATAAATCTTTATACTACTGCAAACAAAAACAATAAGCCAGTGAGCCCTATTTCTTTACAAGAGGTTTTTGCGACAATTTAGATCAGTCGACACCAATGACAAGCTAACTCAAGAAACTTCTCTGTTCTCTAAGACAAATATCACCATCACATAGTCACACTTTACCGCATCACAAAATGCTAACTCAAGAAACTTCTCTGTTCTGTCGGACAAGAATCACTACCACACATTCACACATTACAAAATGTTATTTAAGCATCAAGGACAAGAATCCCTACCACATCACACATTAATGTCATAATTTCCTGTCATTTCCATGGTTAATCTACTCATTGGCTATGTATTGTGTTCCTTGGACTCTTTGTTTACTTCACAGTCCTCTATCAGCTAATCGTCTCATTCCTCTCATGCAACCTAAACATAGCTTTCCATCCCACGAAATTAGTCTCAACCTCAGCCTCGCCCATACACAGTCTCACCCATACACAGTCAGCACAACAAAACCAGAATTCCATACTACTTAATTTCAGAAAAGGACACACAACTAAAGACTCACCTAGACTAAATTTTTAACTGGATATCCAAAACACCAGGTCTTAATCTATCTCAGGCAAGCCACGCCATTAATGTACATATCCATCTATAGCAACTAAAGCATCTTCAATGTTCCAAAATATACTTAATAACATTAAACTGCGTTGTTATGTCCCAAAAGAGATCTGTCACAGAACATTTACAATGCAAGACTCTCCAAGAATGTCACCAAACGGAAAGATTCTACACCACGGAATGCGCAAATTGATTACTGTACGAAGCAGGCTCATTCACTCTCACTTTTGGCTTCAAATCTTCTAGAAATTTAACATACAAGAAACTTCTACAAGTAACAACCACTGACAAATAAAATTAACCCATACGTTAATATTCAAATGAACCTCGCATAGTGGTACTGAAACCAGGTATAGGTGAAAATATAATAATGATTTGTCGTTCTCCTAACCTAACATGATTAGCAGTTAATCAATGACATCAGTCTAACCAATCATCATCTCAATCTTAACAGAAGTACAACATGGGATGCACCACAAATTTCCACAAGGTAAAGCTCAAAAACAAAACCTTAACCACGGCATCATCATCAAGAACAACCGTAACCAATACAAATACCTAGTAATGCTTCAAAGATGGATTGTTTGAAATAGCATGACATTAACTCAACACCCTCTCCCTGAGGTTCACCACTCATTCTCAATCACCACAGTAAACACAAAGTAAAGTTCTGAGCACTACATCCTACTTTTATATACCCTTTCACTCCCATAGTTCCATTTCAATGTCATCAAAACGCCCTAGCCCGACAAATCCTCGAGGTACACCTCACAATAATACACCTAAATCACAATTCACAATGCATTTGCCATTTTCATGGTAAATGCTAACCAAAGCCTAATGTATACCTCCACTAACCATAAGATCAACCTAATACAACAGCAAGAACAAAATCATTACAAAATTAGATTATGTACACTTCAAATAACACGAAAAGAGAAGCAGCATATATCGATTTCAGAAAATGGCAGGATAATGTTTGAATCATATGACAATGTACTTGCACTAATCATAAGAACAACCTAATACAGCAGCAACGGCAACAACATGATTAACAAATTAGACAATGTGCACTTCAAATAACACCAAATCGATTTCGGAAAATGGGAGCATAATGATTGAATCATACAGGAAACATAAAACGTTAATCATAACATTCATTAAACAGTACTGATTATAAGATATAAATGCATCAACACATAGTCACATAAAACAAAATCAATTAAAATCCATAGTAATACTCCTCCGAAAATCCAGATCTAATTACTTAACCTAATTAAAATCCTAAGCAGATGAAGATTCATTATCCGCAGAAGAAACTTCCTCACTCTTCACCTCCTCACTCATCACCTTCTCACCTTCACCTTTACCTTCGCCTTCACCAGATCCAACCTCTATCACCGCCTCAGCATCACCACCGTCAACGGCGGCAGTCGCGGCGGAGGATTTAGACTTAACAGCATCAAGAACACGCTTACTGATCTCCTTAGAATAAACCTGAAGAATTTCAATTCCTCCATCAATAGACTCATCAGCACCGTTCGCGGCGGCAGCAGCGGCGGCGGAGGCGAAAGAGAAGGCTTCGTCCTCAATAGATCTGGCAATAGCGGCGGCGTCTTCAGGAGAAACGGTGCCGTATCGCTTGGAGAGGACCGAAGGAGTGGAGAGAGTGTCGATGAGACGGTTAGTGACGGCATCGCGAGTGCGTTGAGTAGGTGGCCAGATACTGAAGGAAGTTGATGAGATCTTCATTTTTTCGAGTTTTTCGGAGAGTGTTGTAGGAGTTGAAGGTTGTTGTTGTTGAGGTGTGGCTATGGCGGATGGATCCTCCATTGTTGTTGTGGTGGTGGTTTCGTCGGGTGTTGTTTCCGAGGACATTGTTGTAGATGAGTGTTGTGAGGGAGAGAGGAGGGATGTTAAATGTTTGATGTTGGTCGGTGAGGGAATACGATCGAGGTTGGTTACTTTGGAGTCATTTAAAAGCAAATTATGGCACGTTGCAACTTTATGACGTCCCATCTCTCAACTACATCCGCTTCACTGTTGCAACTTAAAATACTTAAAATGCATCATATCCTAATATAAATGTTCTTTAATTATCGGTCAACTTCTCAAAATAATCCGAATTTTAATTGAAGTCGAAATAAATTATACACTAAAAGTTATGAGAGATGATTTTTCAATAAGTTATTGAAAGAACAGTCTTTTGTACTCCCTCCGTCCCGGTCAATTGTTGTCCTTTGGTTTTGGCACAAAGATCAAGGAAAGGGAAGGGGACCTATTATAAGATGACAAGTGTACCTAATTAAGTGTGAATGATCAAATTACTAATCAAATGCAATCCTAAAATAGAAAGGACAACAAATGATTGAGACACCCCAAAATGGAAAAGGACAACAAATGATCGGGACGGGGGGAGTATCCCTTTATTTGTATTTCGTGACCCTTTTATTGTTGATCGTGACATAGTAATTTCATACCTATTTATTTAATAAATGTACTTATTTTATCTTTAATTATGATTTGTACCTATTTTATTACATTTACTACTTTTTCTTACAATTGTAAAATAATCTCTCGATAAACTTTTTAAGAGACCGTCTTTCATGAGACCTGCTCTTCTTCTTTCACCTTTAATTTTGAGTAAAATAAGAGATGACCCATTGTTTTTTGTTTAAGTATTAACAACCCTTATCACCACCCGTCAACCAACATACTTGCAACAACCACCACCACAATAAGTAACGCAAATCCACAGCCATCGATATTCTGTCGTTGACCCCGCTAACGTCGTCGACCACTTACCATCAACCGTTCATCTCAACGACCAAAATTCATCCCGCATGCAAACCACGTCAACCACCCTTTTTAGGGAGTGACAGGCTCGAAGTTTAGAAGGCATCGCCCTGGACCATTTTACCCCCACAAGATTGCTCTTGATGAGGTTTGAACCTGAGACCTTTGGAGTTTTTATAATACCCGGATATTTTGGAGACCGATTAAGGAACCTTGGGATGCGTGAGAGGACCCTTATGCTCGACGAGAGACTACTCGTGAGTAAGGCATAGTTGTGCGGTGGACCAAGTGCAACCCATACTAAACCAGTGGAGAGTTCAGGGGACCGAGTTGTGGTTCTCGACCAAGTGAGCTGCACTCGGCCGAGTACGAGCAGTACACGACTGAGTGGACTCAGCACTCGACCGAGTGCAACCTGTTAGAGGGCGATATAACTTATGACAAGATTCTATTTCACCTAATCCTAAAACATTTCCCCTTCTCTCTATTCAGCTCCAAACTCTATCCCTTCTCTCTAGAACTCTCCTAAATCCCCACCCATGGTGTTTGAGCTTGAGTTTGAAAATGGTGCTTTCTTTCCTCTACCTTACTCCCGATCTATCCTTGTAAGTTGAAAGTCGACATCTCACTTTCTTCCTTGTTAATAACAGGCATGAAAGAGGGCCAAGGTGGGCCAAGGGATAGAGCGGTTTGGGAATGGGCCGGGTTTAGAAACTAAAGCCCTATGCCGACCTGTTTTCTAGGGCAAGTTATATCTGACTTCTGGTAGACCGTAAAAAACGCAATCCAAAAGAATAAGTGGTCCATGTTGACCGGGCTGGCCTAGCCAGGTTCAATCTCAAATGCTTGAGATGTGTTCAAACTCAAGGTGCACAAGAGCTCTCAATCTTCACGTATACTTGTGTTTTTACTATGTAAACAAAGTAACAAACGTAAGCAACAAAAAAAAAAAAAAAAAACTACGTAAACAAATGTTGGTTGTTTTACCCTTGGCTACGTATTCAAGCTGCCATTTCGATCCTTGATAATGTATGATGGAAATTTCTAATGTTACAAACATATACGAGTATGTGATTATGTGAGGGACCAATCTAATACAACTCCCTTTGTCTTAGCAATTTATTTACCTTAATTAAAACATTTTTTATAATAAAAATAAGAGCTTTTCTACGTGGTACTTCTCGACTTTTCCGAATTTTACGTGGTACCCCCTCGTTTTTTTAAGAACATCTCTAATACACTTAACTTAGTAAATAGTACTTAAAATACCCAAATTAGTAAAAATTGAGTTTTCGAACATTACATTTTGCAAAGAAAATATATTTACGATTTGAGTAAACGATATTGATGTTCACAAATTCTTAAGAGAGACAGTCTCTTATTAATGCTAGTGAGAGACCTCTCTCATAAGAGATAGTTATTGTTTGATGTATGTTAATGGTATGACAAATTATTGTCAAAAGATCAACAAAAAGGTGGATAAAATAAATGTTTAAGAGGCATATTAGCGCATTTTGATATTTTAAGAGGTTTTCATTTAATTTTGGGGGTATCAATGAAATTTTGGAAAAATAAGGGCATCATGTATAATTCGAAAAAACACGAGAGTACCATGTAAAAACCCTTAAAAATAAAGACTGTTTTAACTTAGAATATCTCTCACAAACTCTTAAACAAGTTATATCAAGAGCACTTTAGGTACATGAACAAGAATTAGGCTCTGTTCTTTTGGACTGAAACGAATCTGATCTGAACTGAACTGAACTTATAAGATCTGAACTGATCTGAACTGAACTTATAAGATCTGAACTGAACT
>VHZZ01026508.1:0-15062 GCA_009801015.1 Silene noctiflora | reverse complement strand
GATACGTATAATAAAACCGTATCGTATAATTTTGCTCAGCCCTACTCCTTAGTACTTACCTTATCGGTTAGTTGTGGTAAAAACAGTCTCTCTAAACTACTAGAGCATGCAACTTGATCACTTCTTTCTCCACTGGGAGTACATCTGAACCCCATGATCTATCCATCATTAATGTAAGCCACTGATTTTCATTTGGTTGATCTTATCAACTGCATTGTTGCTATTTTTGTAATACGGGTTTCGGATCATGTTGTTGTACGGTATGTGTTTGATTAAATGCCCCAAACACATATTGTGACTGACAAGATTCAGACTTGACAATTACGGACTCAACGGACAACAAAACTATATATTCTGTTTACTCGTTCAAACTCAAAGAAAGACATTTTTATTTAAGACCCGCTTTAGGGTATTAAATCGCGGTATTGGTAGTGATCACGGTAAGAATCACGGTTGTGTACTATGTAGCAGTGGCCGGTGAGCTTTGCATTTTTACAGTACGATTTATCGGTTCTATTAGTCTTGTCTAGGTCAAGTATCGGAATGTACCTGTCAAATGTCGACCTTATCAGCCAAATATCAGCTACGTATCAGAAAATTATCATCTCCGGAAGCTTAAAATCATTTATCGTAACTATCCATACGTCACATGTTAACTCTGTGTTTAATCTACTCATGGAAATCAATGAATTACTTTAGTACTGATATAGTTTCCACTAACTATATTGTGCTGATTGTACTCCCTCCTTTTCAATCATTTGTTTACCTTTAATGTTTCAGATACGCTGAGAAAGCAAGATGTCCAGGTCCAGTTCAGCTGTTTTCCATAATCTTATCCAACAAGAAATGACTATAAACAGGTATGAGTGTATGGCTTCTCTAAGTTCTCATCTTTTATAAACATGTACGGAGTAGCTTTTTAAATCTTTATCTTTATGTTTGATTCTGCACTCATGTGATCCACGTCACAGATATTGTGACAACAGTGTCGCAGCCAAATTTAATACCATGCTTAGAAAGTTACCGTATACCCATGAGTCCATGACTAATGTTAGTTTTAGGAATATGGCATCATAACTAAGAAGTTTAGGACAAACTTACCCTAAATGGCTAATGTACTATGTTGTTCAGACTCGAATACAAGTATCTATGTCGGACTCTACAGTTTTTCAAAACTTATCATGTATACAACCTTACCCCGTGTTGACAATACAAAAGCGACTCTTTTCTAATAACCCGAAATGAAAATCGGGTCGGACTCATCTTGAAGGCTCCCTTAATCTAGCAGAGGAAGTAGTGATTGTATATTACTGTTGTTAAGATTTGAGGTAAAAGTTACAGCAATTGGTGTGGTATCCACAGAGAGAGAATGAGGGCAAGAGTAACATGGCCTGCATGTGCTGAATGCAAGAGCTATGTGGCCACAACCACAAATTAACTGTGCATAAATTTACCTTTAAAATTTTGAATCTGTGATGTTTGCTGGTGTGGGACAGGGGCTTTTTGGTTGAGGTGGATGGGCCTGTCATTGCACCGATTTCCTTACTAGTTTGTACTCTCTACTGCATCATGTCCATAGAACATGGGATAATTTCTAAGTTACTCACTAGATAGTAAACAGTACACAACAACATATATGTGGCTCACTGTAGTTCCTTGTGTATGACTGTATGAGTACTAAGGCCCCGTTTTTTTGGAATTAGTTTCGGTTTATTTCAGTTGCGTTAAGTTAAGTTCAGTTCAGTTCAGTTTTACTCTTCACTTTACTTCACTTCAGCTCAGTTGAGTTCAAAAGCAAAGGGCCTAACTTACCATATACATAGAATTCCCGTGTAGAAAAGCAAATACACGGTATAAACCCTCGGTTATGTTTATATTGTCAATATTTGATTGGAGATGATATTTGAGATTTGGTGATAAAATATTAAATATCATTACTACTCTTTAACTTGTAGAATTTACATGTTGAGGAAAGGGCGTTAATTTTATGTAGCCTCTACCTTACTCTTTACTAGATGTTCCATGATGATAATTTCATCAAGAATTACATTTAAGTGACTACTACTATTTTACAATAAAACGAAGTATAACTTGTTAATACAAAAAACTGTTGTTTCTTCGGCACAACCACTTTAGCAAGTCATCTACTTAATTCTATAGTAATCAGGTTGAGTAAGTTTATGCTACTCTAATAGTCTAATGTAAAACGGAAAAAGAACCCATGAAATTGGAAATGTAAAAATGGTGAGTAAGTTTACGCTACTCTAATAGTCTAATGTGTCTATCCGACTATCCGTGAATCAATATTATCATCTACAATGGCAAGAACATCTATAGTGTGTAAGGATTATTGTATAACTTGTGTCTGCTCCTGTTTACCTTTAGGACATCTCATATTGTGTCCACTTGAGATGTTTTTGATGTGTTTTTTTTTTTTTTTTTTTTTTTTTTTAAATAGTACTCCGTAACACTATTGTTATTTGTTAATGTGGCAAAAATGTCGATAGATGGTAGATAGGTAGGTCGAACTATATACGGAGTAATAAACAAGCAAACATAAATGGTTGCTGCTATTGTTAGATCTTCTTTTCTGTTTCAAAATAGCATCTCTGAAAGTCATTCAACAACTAATACTCCGTATAAGACCGGTTTTCAGCCGAAATGGCTAAGATTAAGTGTTTAATGTTTTTCTTTACATGTATTAGGCATTGCTGTCAGGTTTCTTAACTGAACAATTAGGCTGACTTGACTGCTTATAGCTAGATCAATAGTAGACCATTTTCAGTTGAAAAGAAAGTTAGACACACAGAAGACATAAACGTTTCTGGCTACGTGTCACGGTCCGGTACTTTTAGCCGGATCGTGGCGCGCACTCTTGCCCGACTCTAGGGCAAGAATGCAAGCAGCAAGGGTCTCGTACTAGCGAGGGATCGCCCACTAGCACGTTTCTCGGGACTCGGGGCGTGTGTCGGGAATCCTAGTCACCATTATCAAAGTCCGGCACATGAAAGCAATAAAAGTAAGCAATACGATTATTGTAAGCAAGAGACAAACAATATCAATCTTAAGGATGAGAAGCGGTTTTCATTGACTAGCACCTCTCGTAGAGGGAAATTTGATAGTTTGACTCCTGTAGCAGGATACATTGATAGTGGAGAATAGCGATACGTTTTCTAAACACCTAAAAACGTATCTTAAACTAAAAACGAGACTCCAAGATTCGACAGGCTGGAAGTAGTCTTGGAGTACTAAATGTTACAAAAAACAGAAATGAAAAAACATAAACGGAAATAAGAAATCTAAGGGTTCGAAGTGGAAGGACCGCGCACGCAATTTTCAAGGATTTTGTGGCTAAAAGTGCGGCTCCTTACACTACGCCACTGCTCATGGCCAATGTATCCTATCATCACGATCAGAAGATACAGACCTGACCAGAATCGATGTTACAGGAAGTCGAGAAGACAACCAACAACCTGTTGTAGATCAGAATGTGAATTGACCCCATCCAAAATAGTGAGGCCTAAAACCAGCAGGTCCAACGTAACTCAAAAATGACCGGTACCCAAAAGGATCCACACCGAAACCTACCCAATTGCCAGGTCTAGTACCAACCCGACCAATCAAGCTAAGGTGCAAGCAATGGAGTGATTTAGTACACTAGATTGCACATCTCCTTGTAGTGTACTGCCCTCGTAACTTGTTTGAAACCCCAACTAAACAGCTTGATAGCGCCTGGAGAGTACACAAGGACATAGTGCTTTACGCCAAGTGACACAATCATGGTTATTAATAGGACAATCATATCATACGACATACGGATTATTACCAGTACTAAATAGTGGGTGGATTACAGTACTTTCAATGTTATTGTTCGTAACTGTGAGCATACATTAGAAGCAAGCAGAAAAGTAAGGATTATACACACGAAATACTTAGTATTTGATACTGTCAGTGAGTTTAACAGATATCCCTAGTCTAAACCAATCAGAAAACACCAAATTCTGGGTTCATGTAATTGTACCTTTAATTTGTAGTACAGTTGCAAATTGCAATATAGGAAACAGTAATAAGATAGTGTGATAGTGTGATTGTGCTTTTCAAGCCAGTCTATTCATCATTTTTCGTACGAAATAAAATACAAGGTTTCATTAAGCTCCTTCAATGAACCAAACTTTTTAACCAATTTTCATTTGTAGGTTCTTGTGTCTTGAAATAGTCTCTGTGGGTTTCAATTACATAGCTGAGGTTGTATATATACATTCGACTTCCTTTACCTTGAAATTTGCGGGAATGGTTAAGACATTAGACTGATGCAGAGTATTGTTGCTATCATTGTTGTTATGCTTTTTCAATTAGTATCATCTCCATTCTCAATTACCTTCCCTTTCCATTTCTCTTCAACCACCTAGATTATTCCTGGACTAGTCTAGAGGTCACAAATAGAAGTAATGGATTAGGGATGGTTAAACAAAAGGGCCAACACGACCCGACCCGGTCCTCCAATCGGGTTCAGCATGCAGCCTGACCTAACCTGCCCCTTATCTCAGGCCGGTCGTTCGAGGTTCCCCAAGCCAAGCCCGGCCCACCCTAAACCCAGCATAAGCCCACCCCTCGAGTCACTATTTTCCCTGCCCGATCCATGCTTTTCTTACTACCATTTTTAGTGATATAATCATAGTGAATTTATCTTAAAGTTAATCACCGAATCCTAATCTCAATCCTAATCTGAGTTGATTTGTCGACATTGTTTCATAATATTGTCTTAAATGCGGTCACAACGATCTTAAACCATTCAAAACGATCTGATACCACATTCTAATGGATTAGTGATAGAAGTTAGATGAATGTAAGGAATTGTACTTGTATGTATGCTCCATGTGCTAATATTAATATAGGATGAGTTTGGTAGGAGAGTAGAGTTAGCTAGGACGTAGAAGTTTCACTAACAGGGACAATGTACTATGGACAACTTAATTAGACTGTACTATCATGTTTCTTTCATTTGTTTACATAACAAGTTGTTTCCATAACTGGTGCTTCAATGCTAATCACTACTTAAAACACACTTGTTACTCTCTCTCATTTGTGTCCTTTTTCATATTTGGGTGTCTCATTCAATTGTTATTCTTTTTATTTTAAGAATGAACTTGATGAACAATTTAATCATTCATCCCAATTTATTCCACTTGTCATTTAGTAATCGATCCTTTATTCATTCCTTGATCTTTGTGTCAAAATCGAAGAACAACAATTGATCGGGACGGAAGGAGTACCAAGAAGAGTAGTGTACTCTCATGTCCTTTCTATCGTACCATTACGAACATCACTCCCTATTCCCTAGTGGTTCCTGCATGGTCTATGTTTCTCCACTCTAGTTACGTTTAGTCCCATCCAATACATTTGGCATTTGCCCCCAACATGCTTCTCCAATTTGAAGAAGAAATTCTGGTAAATTCACTCATTAGTCATCACCGTGATTAGGTTAGGTATTGTACAACTCGGTTATTTGTTTATCTTTGATTTGACACAAAGACCAAAGAGAGCGGAGAAGATCATTTGTGAGTGTTGTCATAGAGTGACAAGTGGACAATAGATTCTGTGAATAATCAAATTACCTTCAAATGTAGTCCTGATATAGAAAAAAGATAAACAAATGAAACATTCAATTAAACAAATGACTGAAACGAAAGAAATACTGTAATGAAATAAAATTAGAATGTTGTCCCGTACCAAAATTGATAATCTGAGCTAATAATATAGTGACCCGGGCTTGATATGGCAAGCAAAAGACCTCTCTAATAGCAAGAACCTCACTAATGAAGGGGTTGGCGGCAAGTTGGCGAAATGACCACCCACGAATCCACATTCCTGAGTGAAGAGTCAAGGACGAGAACACCTAAGAGGGGAGGGGTGAATTAGGTCTCTATTTAAAATTTTAATTTAAATTAAAACTTAATTAAAACTCAACAACACTTTGGACAATACTTAGAAGAAATGAGAAGTTGATACTTAGAACTATGGAATTAGAAGTATACAACAACGATTCAGCAAGTAAAAGTCAATGTGTACTCAACTGTTGATTCTGTAAGTAAAAACACGTGAGTTTGAGTGGCAGCGGAAATAAGAACGAAATAGACACGACAAACGATGTTTTTAAAATTGGTTCGGTCACTACTCCGTGACCTACGTCCAGCGCTATTTTATTAAACACCTTAGATGTAAACTCATACAAACTAATTAAGATCCTGAATAATAAAACAACTCTCCAACCTACTCTGGTTGCTTTTTGCTTAAAAGCTACTCCCCTTCTAAGACTCTTGCTCAAAGCTACTCTGCAATAAGACTTTTGCTTTGGGCTACTCCGCCGAAAGACTCCATGCTCAAAAGCTACTCCGCTTCGAAGACTTCGTACTTAAGATAACTCTATCCTAAGAATTGGTTTGGGTTCTACCCAGTTTTGTTACAAGACTTTACTTATCTCAATGTTGTTCACACAATAAACGGAGGAGATAAAGTTTAAGTACTAACACGGGATCATCGAACAAGATTTGAATGACTAAGTGCAACACAACACATTTAAAAAGACTCGAAAATATGTTTGCAAAAGTTGACTCAATGAAAGTTAAATGACAAACGATTTTGCAAAAAAATTTACTCGATTAAAAGCTTAAGTCTTTTTATGATTTAAAACTCTTGTTGCACACTTAAACAAATGACATGAGTAATAGGGTATTTATAGTGTAAAGTAGAGTATACACTAAACTTAAAATATCTCACACAACATAAGTAAAGTGATTAAAATAATGAAAATGACTTTGCTTGGGCAACATGTAACCAACGGTTTCTTCTCCAAGCAAACCGAGTATTTATTCTTCCTCAAGAAACCGGTTGTACTCAAGCAAGAAATCAATTTAAGGCACATACAAAAATAGGTTAAATTTTTGCACAAGAAATATCATAAATGACAATGTTTATGGGAACCATAAACCTTTCCATTTTTGTAAAAGTAAACAACCCATTTATAGTAAGTGGCTTATTCTACAAGCAACTTCTTTTCCAAGACAATGAAAGCTCTTATTTTCCTCAAAGACTTCAATACTTTTCCATAAAAACATTTTGAGAAACTTGAAATCATTTAAACAAAGGTTTAAAATATTTTCGAAACATTTATTTGAAGGACGAGTTAAAAGTCACAGTTGACTACACTATTGTTTTTGGCACTTAGACACACAATCAAGTTTAATGATCTTACAACACCATAACTCTTAACTATTGACATTCTTCATCTTTGATCTTTTTGATAACCTTGAATTGACGATTGGAGCTTGATGCTACATGATTAAACTTAAGAGGCACATATTAAATAACAATAAGCATGATTTGTCTTAAGGCATCATCAACATTTAGTCTTAATCAAATTAGGTTTCAACACCGAGGAATTACGAATGACACAACCAAAACTAGTAAGGGAGGAGGAGAGACAAAAGGCCGCGTGA
Organism: Silene noctiflora; assembly: GCA_009801015.1. Lineage (NCBI taxonomy): Eukaryota > Viridiplantae > Streptophyta > Magnoliopsida > Caryophyllales > Caryophyllaceae > Silene > Silene noctiflora. Next base: position 7,566 of record VHZZ01026508.1, on the reverse strand, counting down.
CATTGATCTTGTTATAATTAGGCAGGGGAGGGACCCAACGACTTGGGTAAAGGACAAACGAGGCGATGAGAGAACTGGGGGCTGATGATTGGATGACATGAGGGATAGTTTGGGGATGTTGCATAAACCACCAAAAGGTAGTAAGAGAGCACGTTTTGGATACCCAAAAGTGGCCAGTGGGAGTGGAGATCTTAGAGAAAAAGAATCATTGCGCCTAAGCCAAAGACGCCAAGTAAGAAAGGAGAAAAAAAAAATTTCACTTAGGGTTCGACGAGGTGCAATTCTGGTAAAGCCAAGGCTAAAGGGGGAGGGAGTAGAAAGAATGAGGGGGGTTGAACATAGACCAAGCCATACAGACGTAGCTACAATCGCGAAGGATGTGAACGATCGACTCCTCTAGAGAAGGGCTAGAGTAGATGGTATAACTAGGAGAAAACAGAATAAATCTTTTGTGAAGAGTTGTGGTTGTGGGGCAGTTTGTCCCACTAAGAAAGTCAAAGAAAGAGCTTGATACGGGGTTGAGTAAGAATATCCCAACTTAAGGTCAATAGTGAATGGGGTGGGGGGGATTTTGGAGATGCTCATAAGTAGAACCGACAGAGAATTTTTTCTTAGGAGCGAATGAGGAGGCGAGATTATCATCAAGCACGACAGATGTGAGGGGAATAAAGTTGATGGTGAGAGCAATAGATGGAGAAAGAGGGAAATCAAGTTCTTCTAAGTTTTATTGGCCATTATTATTTATTTTGCAAAACTTGGCATTGGCAGGAAATTTACTAAGAGGGTAAGAAATACAATTTCTCAATGATCCAAGGGGGACCAAGAGTCGTTACACAAACTAACGCTCCGCTATCCCTAACGAACCAGACAATTGATGGAGAGAAGGCCAATCTTTGCCAATGCTCTTCCAAATAAGAGAGCTATGGTTGAAAGAAAGGGGAGTAATGGTGGAGTTAGGACTTGTATTTGCTCTGAATCGTAAATGAAGCGAGATTGTGAAAGTAACCTTATATTTGTGTATTGATGTTAGTAAAGCCACTATAAGTGGGTATTGCACAAAATTTGTGCTAATTGGAGCAAGTTTGTGTAAAGTTTTAGCTAGTGGTGGGGCAAGTACGGGTACCATTGTACCCGTAGTAGATTAATAGGTGGTGGGATGCAGGTGAATTTTGCATTACATTAACACATGCCTACCTGCCAATTATTATAATATTATGATTATTATTCCTATTTTATGAAGTTTTCAATTGACTAATTGTGGAAAAATAAATCAGATCAAAATCTTACAGAGTATATAACCTTTTGAAAATTATGATTATTAAACCAACTTAAAAAAAAAAAAAAAATTATGGCATAAAATTATGGTGTAGATAGCGAATACATGAGTTTTATAACAAAAATTTCGAGGTTTTTTGTAAAGTTTCTGAACTCTTTTTATATAAACATGAAACTCAAAAACTTGCAATATAACTAAAAAAACAATACAAATAAGATCAGTTAAATTTGTGAAATTTGGCTAAGACAAAATACTCATAAACTTGGTTAGATATTGATATGGATACAAGTCCATCCTCGCCCCATCCCGTCCCGTCCCGTCCTGTTAACCTCCCTACATCAGGAGATTTCTCCGAAGTTAGGCTTTGTAGTTTTGTCAGCAAGTATGAATCAAATGACAGCTAGTTGTATACTTGAATGAATCGTGGGTCCTGTTTTGACCTTATAATCACAATTTGGTGGAAAATTAGTGTTTAATAATTATGATTATAGTTTCAAACCAAGAAGATACAACCTAATTCGGCATGACATTCATTCACAGAAGAGTGTAAGCCAAATTTGTGATCCTTATGTCATCAACTAATCATATAGAGGTTGAAAATGCATTATTTTGATTGGACTCAACTGGGACATGTGACACACATATATATCTTCAAAATAAAGAGTCGGATTAACATAGGTTTGTGACTCGACGTAGCTAATTACTAACTATAGACTTGACTATGGGAAGAGAGGACTATATATATTATCTAGCTGTTGTAAACATTGTAATGAAATAATGATGTTTTGGTCCGATCTTGGTCGTTCCTTTGGAATACAGAATTTTATAGCTCGATCATCTGCCATTTTCGTTTAATATGATAATCTCAAGTCAGAGTGTAGCATAATCACCATGATTAGATGAAATTGACTGAAAGAATAAGCTGAGTTTGAGAAAATACCCCGAATAGAGCGAGTGAAATATACCGTAAATGATAGAGGGTATTAGACTCAAGTAAAACCAATCCATTCCAAATAACCTAACCCTCTTTAAAACTTTACTACCCATAAATTGAAGCACGTTCCAAAATAGCCAATTCACACATTAAGATTCTGTTCTTTTTGGCTTATTTCAGCTCACTTTCGTTTAATTAAGTTTAATTCAGTTATATTAAACTCAATTAGAGCAACACCTAAATAGCCCAATACATACTCAAAATGACCGTATTCAAATAACCCATTTATCAGATTTATCCCGAGAACGAAGAGGGTTCCACAGTACTATTAGGAGACGGAACAAAAGAGGGGCTAAAACTAAATGCCGTGGGTACCCATATTGTCCTTAACACAAATATAAATCTATCTAAAATCCTAGCCTACTGTCCTTAGCAAAACACTCATACCCTACACCCACATGACCACCCTGGTCCCTTTCTCTCTTCTTCCCTCCTTAAATACCCTTCACTACCATTTCACTCCTCATTCTTCATCACCACCTTACATACATCTTCTTCCTTACATTCTAATCATTACTCCATTTCTCAAAACTCGAGTTTTAAAACACGATCGATATGGCTCAAAGAAAATCAAACAAGCTACTATCTCAAACAGCATTGCTTAAGCAAATTCTTAAGAGATGTTCTAGCTTAGGAAAGAAGCTAGGTTACGACGAAGATGGCCTTCCTTTAGACGTACCAAAAGGTCATTTCGCCGTCTATGTTGGAGTAAATAGGAGTCGATACATTGTCCCTATTTCCTTCCTGTCTCACCCTGAGTTTCAATGCCTGCTTCGACGAGCTGAGGAGGAATTCGGGTTTGATCATGATATGGGTCTTACTATCCCATGTGAAGAAGTTGTTTTTCTAAATCTCACTTCCATGCTCAGCTGAAACACAAAAACTCATATAAGACCGTCAGCTGCATACACTAGATCAAATAAGTTTTTGATCTAGCTGTACGTACGCGCACAAACTACAACGGTCTCACCAGAGACTAATATTAGCTCGAAACCTCTGTCGGCAAAGACGATGAAGTGGACAATTCTAGTTTTCTTGAAGGATGATGGTCTTAAGATGAAGCATGCTTCTCTTTTTTTTAACATCTTTCTTCATTATTTATTAACTTTTGGAGATGTTGTTAGCTAGTTTAGCTATCTCTTAGATTCTTTGAAACCCATTTTTAATATTTATTTTTTAATAATTTTTTGGGGTTAATTTGTATTAATCTCATATTCCAAGTCCTATGAGTTTATGACTTGTATTGTAGGTTAAGTTAGTTGTATAAAGTATGAAGCTTTTCCTCACAAGGTTATTGTATAATTGTATTCACCATGTGAGAGTAATGAAATCTGTTCTAATTTATCAATTTCTTGTCTCTTATGAGTTACTCATTTATTTATGTGCTTCCCATATGATTGTTTAAATTTAATATGATGTGCCTATCCTAGTTACACTTTTTTTTTTTTTTTTGTAAAGGGAATCACAATGACGATTTTTGATGCTGACGTGATTTGAACCCAAATCATGAGCACCATTTCTTATAACTTTACAAACTAAATTAGCTGACATCTGCCTATCCCGTTTAAGTAAAAGTTTAATTAAAACAATGTTTCATAATGGACCACCTCAAAATAATAATCTCTACTACGAGTGCAGAAAATGGTAATTTTTTCCAAATCAATTATCTCGTAAAGGTCTTTGAATTTGAAAAAGAGTCAGCGCTTTTTGAACTCGTAGCCGGTAGTTATGGTTGGTCAAAGTGTTTTTAACAAATAAACTTTGACCGACCATAATTCCTGACTAGGAGTTGAGATGTCGGTGAATTTTTTCAAACTAAAGTGCTCATAAAGACGATCAATTTGAAAAAAAAAAGTTTATCGTATTCTGTACTTATATCTGAGAGTTATTAATGGTCAATGTTTTTTTTTGCACGAAAAAAGTACACTTTAGAAAATGAAAAAGTTGAGGAGTAGAGGTGAAAATATCCCTAATTTGAATTATTCGACTCTCTAAGGTTGTAGTCTCGTAAGACTCTACAATGTACGAATAACAATAAAATCAGCGAGTCTTGCTTCAGACGGGCTGTTTCCCGTCTGAAATAAGACGGATAATATGTTGTCAATTTACAATAAAATGTTGCTATTTTCTGATAAAATGTTCCATTATTTTTCACATTAGTTTCAGGGTAAAAAGTAACAACTCTAGTTATAACATTTTGTTATTAAATGGTTACATTTTATTAAAAAATGGCAACATTTTGTCCGTCTTATTTCAGACGGAAAATAGCCCGTATGAAATAAGAATTTGCCCAATACAATTTACTAATTTCTGGAAAAAGATTGGTTGTTGCCTGGAGGTAATACTATTATGTTATTATAGTACTCTATAACTGATTGTACCCATTTCAGCACTGTCGTTGTTGCTATCCTTTCATCATTGTCCTTCCAAATAGAAAGAAATGGGAAGATTGTTAGCTAATGAAGCATGAAACAGAGAAGTAAGAACAGAGGAGAGGAGAATGTAATTGCGTGCCTTTCTCATTTGATAACTTTCCAATTTATAATACACAAGATAGAGCATATCGCTTAGAATCCGTAACAAGAGTGATTTGTTACCCAAAACTAATTGCTAGTAAATAGGAAAGGATTACTAAAAATGAGGAACAAATATTGTGCTAATATATTTCGCACAATATTCGTCTAATACCCCCCCTCAAACTGGAGCATGGAGGTCGAGAATGCCCAGTTTGCGGAATAAGTAGTGAAATTGACGGGCACCCAAAGGCTTGGTAAAAATGTCAGCGACTTGCTCATTTGTTGGAACATGGGATGTGTAACGAGACCTTCTGTAATGGCATCCCGAACAAAGTGACAATCAATTTCGATATGTTTAGTGCGCTCATGAAAGACCGGATTCTGAGCTAGGTGTATCGCGGACTGACTGTCACAAAGCAACTTCATGGGAACGGAAATGAGAACATCCAAGCTGGCTAGCAACCCCTTGAGCCATTTTAATTCACACACAAGGGCAACCATGGAGCGATATTCTGCTTCAGCGGATGAGAGGGAGACCGTGTGTTGTTTCTTGGTCTTCCAAGAGATGGGAGAGTCACCGAGAAAAACAAACCATCCCGTGAAGGAACGACGGGTTAAAGGACATGTGCCCCAGTCAGAATCGCACCAACCTGAGACCGTAAGTGGGCTGTCGGAACGAAGTAGCACACCTTGACTCGGGCTGCCCTTAAGATAACGCACAACCCTTAATGCTGCCTCCATATGTACTTCACGAGGGTGCTGGAGAAACTGCGAGAGAACATGTACGGAAAACGAGAGATCCGGGCGTGTAACAGCCAAGTAAACAAGCCGACCAATTAACCGCTGATATCGTTCCGGGTCGTCCAAAAAAGGGCTGGTGGAAACGCCAAGCTTATGATCGAGGTCCATTGGAGTAGAAGCGGGCTTAGCATCGTCTAAGAGCCCGGATTCAGTAATGATGTCGAGAGTATATTTCCGTTGATTAAGGAAGATGCCTTCGGGATTTCGCGCAACCTCAAGACCGAGAAAATATTTCAAGGGTCCTAAATCTTTCATCTTGAAACATTGATGTAAGTACGCTTTAAAACGAGAGATAGCAGTGGAGTCGTTACCCGCAATAACAAGATCGTCCACATAGATTAGAACGTGTAAACAAACCGTGTTAAGCGAGTAAGTAAATAGCGAATAATCGGCATAAGATTGTCGAAACCCATATTGGCGAAGAGCCCCAGCGAGGTTGGAAAACCAGCAGCGAGGAGCTTGACGAAGACCATACAGGGATTTTTTAAGACGACATACCTTTCCATCGTGACCCCRACTAAAACCCGGAGGAAGCTTCATATACACTTCTTCATTCAAATCACCGTGTAAGAAGGCGTTATGGACATCCATTTGATGTAGCGCCCATTTTTTAACAGCGGCAACTGCAAGAAAGGTACGGATAGTGACCATCTTTACAACAGGGGCAAAAGTTTCCCCATAATCGAGACCCTCGACTTGATGATTGCCGAAAACAACAAGCCTTGCTTTTAACCGTTCAATAGAACCATCGGACTTATATTTAATCTTATAAACCCAGCGACATCCAAGAGCCTTTTTATCAGAAGGTAGGTCGGCTAATTCACAAGTACCATTATGTTCAAGAGCGTCAATTTCATCTTGCATAGCCCGACGCCACCAATCATCTTGCATCGCAATTTTAAAAGAAGAAGGTTCGACACCTGTGGTTATAGCTGCCAAAAAATGCCTATGTTGAGATGAAAATTTATGACAATTGACATAATTAGCTAAAGTATACGGCGTACCTGAGGGAGATGAAGGAGAGTCTGGTGAGTCGGGAGGAGATGGACTGTTAACCGAGTCAAGAACATATCCTTGCAATCGTGAATTAGGGAATTTGAGGTGGTGACCTCGTCCAAGATCAGGGGCATGAGGCGAGTTGGTGGAAGTATTCTCGGGCTCAATTACTTCGGTCAGAGGCTCCGCAAACCCGTGGTAGCCACGGCTGGAACCTCGTCAGGAGGCGCATGAGTGACAGTAGCAACCAGGTCAGATGGGGGTAAACATGGCGCATCATCATCAGTCGAAAAGATTAAGGAGTCTAAGGGTTGAGCAGAGGTGGTACTTCCCGGATTAATGAAGTGAAAAGAATCCTCATAAAAAGTAACATCACGAGACACAGTAATAGACTCGGTTTCAATATCGTAGACCTTCCAACCTTTTTGATTGTGTGGGTAACCAAGGAAAATGCATTTTCGGCTACGAGGCTCAAACTTATCACCCCGAGTGTTTTGATTATGTACGAAGCACAGGCAACCAAAGACCCTTAAATTCTGGTAAGACGGAGGGATGCCAAGTAATATTTCATATGGGGTTTTATGATTAAAAATTGCGGATGGTGTCCGGTTAATTAAATAAGCAGCAGTAAGAATGCATTCGCCCCAAAATTTCTTTGGGAGGTTTCCCCGAAAAAGTAATGCCCGGGCGACATTAAGAATATGTCGATGCTTACGTTCAACACGCCCATTTTGTTGAGGCGTGCCAACGCAATAAGTTTGAAACTGAACACCCTGCCGCAAAAAATAATCCGCCATATGATTAAACTCAGTTCCATTATCACTACGCACCACTTTTACCTGTTTCGAAAATTGTGTGCGCACAATAGATAAAAAATGCATGAACATATTTGATGCGTGCATATTATATAGACTTTTACGGTCCCTTTTGGCACGCATTTCTATGAATCTAGGTGATTTTATATCGCTTTTCGCCCCGAATAG
>VHZZ01026491.1:14265-24501 GCA_009801015.1 Silene noctiflora | reverse complement strand
GCAGACTTACCTTATTTTATATTTATTAAACTTGTCATTCGTGGGATATCTTTTCCCCATCGCTACTTCTACTTATTCGGACTGTATAACTTATCATCGTTCGTTTTATGTTTCAGTTTTTTTTTACGCTTCGCTTTTAAACTTAAAAAGGTTTTAAAAATACCGTATTTCCGCTGCATAACTTTTCATTTATGTCATGTTACGGTGTCTTAAATAGCGGGGTGTCACATCACCACTACCCCAACCCTAACCTGACCCAATTACATAAAAAGGTCATTTGTCTAAACCCTAACCCAACCCATTTAATTTTTCTATAACCCAACATGACCTGCTTAACCCATCTATCTTTAAGCATCCCCTATCTACTAAAAGAATAGGTGAATTCACAAATGATTCCTCCAAAAAACATCTTTTCAAATAAGGAAACTATTGATAATTTAATTGTATTCACTAAATAAGGAAATTAATAATTAAATGTATTTCATTATATAATTCTTTTCATTAAAATTAATCTTTTCATCAAATTATATAATTTTCACTAAATACTAAATCATAATATTTTAATTAAAATATAAATAATATAAAACTCTAAAATATTAAATCTTTTATATATTGATGCTATTATTTGAGAATGACTTTATCCATACTATGTATAATCAAAACTCTAAATCGTTTTGATTACTTTCATGACAAAAAAAATTGAGATAATTTATAAATTGGAATCAATAGTGTCGTGGTATAAAAAATACTTTTTTAAAAAATACATTTCAGCACATTAGTCAATTCTCTTAGATTAATTTTTAGTTTTAATTATTTTTTTTCTCGAAATAAAATACAAAATAACGAGAAAAATTAACAATTAATGAGATAAAATTTTACAGTTCAATTTTACTCAATTTTCTTGAATAATTTTACAGTTCAATTTTTTTTCTCATATCAAATAATGATGTGAATATGAAAAACTAACGAGGAATTAATTTAGCATAATTAAATAATACAAAAATAAAACTCTATAAATACCGCGCATTCATTGCGCGAGATCTAAACTAGTGTCATTTTTAACCCACTTAACCGTTTAAGCCAATAAATTAAGACAATAAACTACCCTTTATAATCCTATTATCCAAAAATTGATGAATGAAGATGCTAATTTTAAGTTGTTTTGTTGAATTATTGACTCAAGCCAAATATATTATGACAATTTTAAATAAATGGGTTATTCGTGTCAAAAGACATCAACCCTAACCCGACCCATTTAAGTTTCGTGTCGTGTCGTGTCAACGCAATTACTTAAATGGATCACAACGTCTTGACCCTAACCCGCTAACTTCGTGTTGGTTTCGTTTCGTGTCAATGATTGCCAAGTTTGGAGTTTTTATATATAATATTATGAAATTGTATCCATCTAATTCACATGTCTTCCTGGTATATCGATCCTTTTACCCTTTACCCCTAATTTAGTTTAAGGTTTTAAATGCATAAATATGTATCGACCATATTTTGTTTTCTTGGTGGGACCGACCAACAAAAATGATGGGGCCCATGATCCTACCCCTAATTCCATATTATTTTGTCAATATTTAAACAATCAATAAAAATTAATAAATTATTGTATTTTAAAATTTTCATGTCRATGTGAACCCTTCAATCTTACCTTTTCATTTAACTATATTTATTTATTGATGAGTGAATTAAATTAATGTCATGTAATAATAAATTTATAATCCATGTCACATTTAAAATTTCTCATATCACATTAAAATTTGCCATGTCATATTTAAATTTGTCATTTTAGTTACCCTTTTAATTATATTATATAGATATAGATATAGATATAGATAGATTTGTCATTTTAGTTGTGAATTACATTATATAAATATAAATATAGATGAATAGAAATAAATTAAATAATCAATAAAAAAATGAATAGAAAGGATTTAAAATTGCCAAGTGGAATTAAATTGAATGCTAATGCCATGATGGAATTACATTAAATGCTTTAATCTAGCATTTTAATTATATAGTATAGATATGTATCAACCATATTTTGTTTTCTTGGTGGGACCGACCAACAAAAATGATGGGGCCCATGATCCTACCCGGTCCAAATTAATCGGCTGCCGGGTTCAAACCTGATAAAGCAGTTTTAGTAGGTGTTAAAGATGGATATTTAGGTGCTTTGAAGCGTATTTGAGTGGTATTTATTGTGTATTCCAAAAAGTGAATTATCATCATAAAAAAAAAAAAAATTAAAATATTGGGTTTCCTTTTTGCGGAAAATATTGTAAGATAGATATGTAATTTTACCATACCTAATAGATATTCAACTACCATCAAACTCTTAAGAAAACCAAATTATCTACCACACAATACTATTCTCCATCATTGTGTTGCGTTCAATTTTTTTTTTTTGAATGGAGGGAGTATAATATTGGTTATATTCTATGCCTTCTTAATTAATTAAATTCCATCGCCTTCATTCATTTTAAATCGTCTTATGTTGGACTCGGTTTCTAAGTTCCGTACTCAAGTTATGTACAACTTAATTTGATTTATTTGAATTCAATTTAGTTTGGTTGAATTCAATTTAGTTAAACTTAACTTAGTTCATCATCCTTCAAAATCATTCTATTTAGCTTAGCTTAACTCAATTTAGTTCAGTATAGTTTTGCCCAGCTAAGTTCAGTCCAGTTCATTAACACTTGTGTATAGACATGTCAAACGGGCTGGGCGGGCCGGGTCCCGAGTTGGGTCAGAATACAGGTTGGGTCGAATACAGGTCGGGTCGAGGGACCGAAACATATTTAAAATAAATATTTTAGCCATATTCAATGTTTACATTAATTATGTTGACATAATTATTAAAATAAAGGTTTTTTTTTAATAATCTCTTACTACTAAATATTATAAAAGTGATATAAATTTGACTTTTTAATTGTGTTTGTAACTTTAAGTAATTAAAAAAAATTAACTATTTTCCAAATATAATATATAAATATTAATATTTTAATAAAATTATTGATTTACCTTTGACCAACGGGGTCGACCCATTCGGGTTGGGTCTCGACCCTAAATTAACGGATCAATTCGAATTCGGGTAAAATGGGTTTCCGAGTCGAATTTTTTGGGTCTTGACCCTGAAAAAACGTGTCGGAACTGGTCGGGTCAGAATTTAACATGTGTATTTCAGATATCACTTTATTTTGAGAACATAATATTACAAATATTTAATAACTTTGTCATCAATATAAACTATAAAATATTAAATTATCGTGATAAAAGTTGTAACATATTATATAATCCTCCCGTATCAGAAATATGTGGACCTTTAATTTATATACCGTTTACGAAGAATAAAAAACGTAAACAAATCCCCCACATAAAGGGAGAACAAGAATACAAGATAGAGTATACTTTGTCAATTTTATCTTCTTAATTTATAATATAAGATGATCCATAGAAATGTTTGTTTCACGATACACAAATAGACATTTATTTTCAAATTCAAACTCAAACAAATTCATAAAAAAATAAAAAAAATAAAATAAAAAAATGTTATTACTAGGCTCAAACCTAAGACCTCCTACCAACCATTACACTAATATACCATCCTAACGAAGCATTGAATTGGTTTTCATTGGTAATTTGAAATTATTTATACCAATAGTAATCCTGATCAATACCGTGGAACAACTAGAATGCCTATATTTATGGGATTTTTTTCTCTTAATATTTATAATTATCATTATTAATACAATTAATTATGTCAAATTCCTAAACTACCCTTTAACATTATTTAGTTTGAATTTCAAATTTTGATGGAGGGAAAACAAAATAACTAATAAGTTTACAATAATAACCCCGGTGGCGTTCAAATTGAGCGCCACCGGGTGACGCCATCTCATTTTCCTAAAAAGAATGACGTGTAAAAACTACTGTGCATGATTTATTAATATTTGCTTATACTGATTTCTTAAAAGTATACCTCTAGAATTTGTGATAATTTTGTGAACAAGTGATATTTACTAGTCGAAAACAGCAATGAAGCAGTCTACAATTCCAAAGTCCCCGAATCTCTTCACTACTTGCGACATTTCCATGAGCTCTGTACACACACATGACCAGTGCAAAGCTCACAGGTACATGTGGTTCACAATTTTAAGTTTATACAATCTAGCAAATTTGTGAGACCATCATCTCGGATTACCACTACCAAATGGCCCCCCAATATCTGAGGATAGTTCATCGGCATACCTTACTGCACAATCCTCACAGAGATCCGAGGAGTATGACAGTTTATCAGCCTTGAGAATTTGTGCAACAGGGGAAGCTTTTAGGAAGATTATTTGTAGAACTTTGAATCCCTGGTATGAAGGACTGAAGTTAGAGGGCATAAAACCGATCAGGCTCTGAGTTTGAGAAGTCGGAGTGATATAATGAAGTAGACCCACTTCTTCTAGAGCTTCTGTCTTTTTTCCTCAAAGACCGTGTTCGCTTAGATTTCACCACATAATAACTCATTGTGCTAAGAACTCCAACCATTATCACACCCCCAACAACTGTAATGAGCGTGGCAGCCCACTCATGTCTCCGACCAACTACTATGTAAGAAGACGCCATGAATGCGGCCGAAGTGCAAACTGAAGCCAACCACATCAGCTTATTGATAACTCCCACTACTCTTCTTTCGGCTTTAGTCTCACCTCTAACCAGAGTGATCTGGACTACCACAACTGCCAAAGATGTAAAAAGCGCAATGGCATTGAAAATGAAGAAAATTTTGAAAGCAGCAGTTGTGGCGGCAACAGCGACCCCATCATTACCATCGCCTCCCGGGACTGTAAAAATGGCGGCAAAAGCGACCGTAGCAAAAAGTACGGCCACCACAGTTACCGAGTTAGTGGCATTGTTTATTCCCTCTCGGTGAAGCTTCCTGAGCTCTTTGGCAATTCCACTGACATTTTGATTTGTTCTTCGGGTTTGTTCTAGTTGCAGGTGAACGTCTTTTTTAATTTGGCTGACAGTTTTCCTCAACTCGTCCCTTGGCTGGTTTAGTTCATTAGCCTTGAGGGCGTTATTTCGGAGAAGGCAATCCTTTATTTCTGCAGATTCTTCTGAGAGTGAAAGATCTTCAGCTATATCGAGAGGAGTTTTGTGTTGGCTATTTAATGCATTAACATTGATGTCTGGAAGCATCAATAACTCATTTACGATCTGCACAGTGAATAGAAATTTCAATTTCATATCATCCCTACGTAGGTGCTTTGAAGACATTATAGAGATCATGTTCGTTAAGATTGAACACAAAACAGTCAAACTATAAAAGATACCCCCTGGAGATACATAGAAGACAAGGGTCTAGGATACATTCCAATTTCCAAATATTACAAGTGCGGACTCAAATCATTAGTTCTCCTCCATCTGCAATGTGAATTACCTGATAATTTAAGTCTATGTTTTCTAGTTTCGTAAAAAGAAGACACTTTAGTGTAACATTTATACATCCTTTACCAGGTGAAGTCATCTAAGTTCTACTCTAGCTATGATCGTTGTCATCTTCAAATACGCATCAAAGAATCCCCTTACCACATTTAAACTAAACTGAGCAAATGAACGCCATGCATCTTTCACTAGATCACAAGTCTTTCTTTTCTTACAACATACAGGCTTCATACTCTCTCTGTCACTACTTGTGTATCGCTAAATGAAAAAAATGGCGCTGAATTTCCTTTTTTGTTGGTGAAAAATTAGCTTCTACAATCTCTTTTCTTTCCATCGCTGTCTTTTTAAGATAAGAACAGATATTATCTGCCCATTAGCATCATCTTGAGGTAGGTTCAAACTTCAAAGTATTCAGCGTTATACATTGATATCGTCTGCTAGCCTTAGGCAGTTAGGCTTTCTGAAGTTCTTTTGCATAAAATAAACTACTTAGAAACACCTTATTGGGATAAACTATATCAACTATGAAGACAGTGACATAAAAATTTGATCAGAGCACATAAGCCAAAAGCCTAAACAATTCCACAATAATTTTGAGCCTTAAGAATCCAAAGGCACTAACTAAAAATGATTAAAAAGGCCCGATTTATAAGATGTTCAGTTTGCCTATTATGTGTCAAGAGAAGCAAGACATTAGTATCCAACAGAATTCTTAGGTACCCTTGGTATATCATGTCATACTACTTTTTGGACATCATGTCATAGTACCGTTTCTATATCATGTCAAAGACTCATACTATGCGCTATGCAATAGTATAAATAATCGTTTTACTTAGATGCTGCTCCCTTATTTATAGGAAACTCTTACCACACGTTTACAATTCTAATTTTTCCATTGATTACGAAACTCTTTCCCCACGCCTCAGTGCCTAAGAAAGTTTTTAGTCTCCACTCTCCAGTTTACATATAAACATATAGGTGAAATACAAAATTTCGGAACAGATAATACCTCTGCTCGCTTTTTCCTGGTAGCTACATGCAAAGCTGTGTTACCAAACTTGTCTGTGCGCATGACGATGGTGGCATCTGCCTCAAGGAGTGCTCTCACAACATCACCACTAGTTCCTTTCACTGCCATGTGCAATGCAGTCTGACCTTTCTTGTCAGTTTTCCTAGCTAATGTCGAATCCTTTTCAAGCAATGCTCTCACAATATTCACATGGCCCTGACGAACAGCAAAGTGAAGTGCATTTTTCCCATTGGACCTGATAGAATCCACTAAGCTACCATCCCTTGATAGAAGTTCCATAACTATATCTGTGTGTCCCCTTGTAGCTGCAGATATCAAAGGAGTTGCATTTGATGGGCCAGTTGTTTTTATTAGCCCAGGATCATGGTCTAACAACAATTGGACGATTTCTGCAATGAAACAGATGAAAAATAAAATAATAAATCAACTGGGTAGGATGCTGGAACTTTTTGTTAGCAATTAATCCCATGTGAGTTGGTCTCATATTAGAATCGCTATCATGTGAGATGGTCTCAGATTAATCCCATGTGAGATGGTCTCATATTAGAATGATGTGAGGCGAACTGAAGTACACCAAAATCCTTACAGATAATATCTATCAACCCACTAAAAACTGAAATAAAGAAAATAAATATTCATAAAATGAATGGGTATCATGATAGCCTTATAATGAGACGGTCTAATATCCTTAAGCTAATGCATAAGATATGATCTACAAACAAGATGTCAGCTTTCAAACTTGTCCTTGCATTTCTAATTTGATTTTCAATGAAGCAAATAGCTGATTCAGATGTAACTTTAACAGAAAAAAAAGCATTCCAACTTTACCATTTGAAATATAAGGCATATCACAAACCCACAATGCACCATTTGATTTATATGACTGGGACAGAACATACGAAGGTCAATTTCAAAAATACAAAACACATGATTGGGCATTGGCAGTGAAATAAACATTTCTTCCTTTCATGAGGGGGTGAGTGGATACTTAAAGAGGAGAGAAGGGGAAGGAGGGAAGGAAAATGGGGGAATGGAGTACCGAGTACGCGAGTTTTTCCTTTAAATTTTTTCTACGTTGAAGGGATTTTATTGAGCCTAGTACAACGCAAATTGAGGGGTCCAGTTTCCATTCCCTCCAAATACTCCCAACTTGATATTTCTAACCAAGCAAAAGAAGTTGTCCCTTCCTTTCCCTTCAAATCCCTCAATTCAAACAAAGTGTTAAAAGAGTTAAAGGTCTAGAGGTTCACCTAGTACCAATGTCCGGCCTAAAAGAGAACTATTTAAGATAAGACTTAGTACCAACTTCCAACAAGAATAAGGGCTAAAAATACTGAACATTAAATTCACTGATCAAGGTAAAAGAAGAAATATTGTGCAATAATGTCGGAGCTAAACAGTCAACACACTGATAGGAAAGAATACTCAGAACAAATGCAACAACATTACCAAAGTGCCTCGGGTTACAATACATCGAATGTACACAGCCTTATTCAACAAAATAGGGTCAAACAAATAAAAAATGGGATAAGGCCACATGTAGGCATTTTCCGCAAGACGTAACAAAAAAAAGGCGTTCAATAGAAAACGAAAAGACCAGACACTTGTTCCACAAGTTAAGATTTAAAAAACAGCATTTATGTCTTATAAAAACCGAATTTAACTATTTTAGGGTCAAACCAATCAGCAAAACAAGGAGTTAGATGGGTACCAAGGTGTCCTTGATTGGCAGCAACATGCAAAGGATCAAAGCCAGATCGATTCTTCTGCACAAGAGTATCCTTATTGGCATACTTTAGAAGCTCCTTAACCACATCTAGATGACCCTTGTCAGCTGCAGTAAAAAGTGCTGTCTCTCCCAATTCATTACTCTCATTCACCACCAAGGCCCTCACCTCGGCGGCCTCTAGTTCAAAATCGGTCCCACTTAGACTATCCCCAATCTGCGAATTTATATCCCCACCAAGAATCTGCTTGACGGCTGCCAAATCACCACGTTGAGCAGCCAAATGCAGCTCGGTGTCGTTGTGGCGACCTGTTACCTGCTTGACATACTTTTTCTTTCCTGTTTGATCAATCCGCTTGCCAGAATTAGAGAGAACCAAAGCAGGGCCTGATGTGGCAGTTGGTGATGGAGACGGGGATGGCTCTGTAGGTGGTCGGTTTGTGGGCGGTTGATCAAAGCGCTTTCCAGAATTGGAGAATACCAAAGAAGGCGTTGATGTAGCAGACGGTGATGGAGAAGGGGAAGTTTCCATGGGTGTTGGATTTGAACGAGGGGAGGTATGACCTATCTCCAAATCTTGTTCCTCGGCTGCAAGAGTGAAGATATGAGTGATCTAGCGAGTGTTGAGAGCATGTATGAGAAGTCTGTGAATGTAACAACATATTCTAGTAAAAGGAAAGACAATTGTTTGTTATGGTTGGTTAGGAAATGTGAAGAAAGCATCTAAACCAAAAGCTTAAGCCGATGATTGGAGTACGAAGATGGGTTTTATAGTCTAACAGGAAAGGAAGTGTTGAAAATATAAGTTTGGACAGTGTGATCAAGTATGATTGGAGAGTGTTGGTGTTGGAATAATATGGAATTGAATTTGAAGATGATATTACTCAGAATTGAAGAGCATATTATTAACACACATCAAACAACTTGGAAACATCCTAACACTACTACTACTAATACTACTACCGAGTATTATTACTCTAAATTGCAAACTTAATCCGATTTATAAGTACCAAAAATCAAATCTGAGTCTACTGTAATAATAATAATAATGTAAAACTAGCAATCATACTATTATAATCATGTTCAATTGTTCATGTTTATTTAGATTAAATAAAGTAAACAAATTAAGATGACTTTCTAAAGTAGTGATCAAATCTCAAAGCTATTAATAAGTACTGTAGTATGTAAGACGTAGCCAATATATATAGGTCAAGTATGTAAACAAAAATAAATAAAAAAGAGAGAAATTTGAGGGGAAAAAAGCAGTTAAATGAAAAAAAGAGTTACCTTGATGAATTGAGGAAGCCATGGGAGCTGATGATAGTGGAGGAAAGAGTAAAGAAAAGGAGAAAAGAAGAAGAAGAAGAAGAAGAAGAAGATGATGATGATGAATAAAAGAAAAGAGTAAAGTCAAGTCATGGAGAAAGGAGTAAGATAAGAGAAAGGAGGAGAATAACGACGGGAATACAATTTACTTAATTACTACGTCCTACGTCCCAATACTAATTTTCAACCATTCATTCTTAATTTAGGTACTCTACACACTCACACCATTTTATACATATAATAATTATACTTGCTTAAATAAGTATTCAACAAGGTTTTTACTTCTCTTGCTCCATAACTTTTTCAACTACACACGATCAGGGAAGCTCGGTCAAGTGGGYGAACGACTGTCGGAGAGGATGTTGGGATGGTATAGATGGGCGATAGGTGTGTAAGTGGGGAGTGGTTCACTAGTCAACCGGACCAAAATTGGCAGTCGATTGGGGTCACCAGAGTTGGAGGGCTGGGTGGTTAGAGGGTGGAGATAAATGACGGGGAAAGCAAAGGGACAATTTTATGAAATGTGTTCAACAACGTGTAAAATGTATATTGCGAAAATGACCAACCCTTTTTTGTTGTTCTAAAGTAGTAAAAACACGCGTTTCAGGTTCACTTAAAATTATTTCCATAAAATGGGTATACTAAACTATGAGATTAATTGGTCTTTTTGTAAGCTTCAGAAGTACCTCTAACAGTGATTCACTTGTCCTGT
>VHZZ01026465.1:22244-33538 GCA_009801015.1 Silene noctiflora | reverse complement strand
ATAGAGGCCTTGGACCTCTTCACTATTTATCCCTCTCACTGATGAGGTAATACGGTTGTGTGGGACCGCTTAAACCTGCGCTACCGGGAGGCAGCCCAGATCTTTCTTTGTAATATTTATGTAATTTGGGACTTTAATTGCATTTAATTTTGTTATTTCAATTTCATTAATATGTTTCTGAGCGAGGCGAGGGAGAGAATTTAACGTATTTGTGGAGACATTGTGCAGAAAAGAGGTAATATATGGCGAAGGTTGATATATTGGAGAAAAGGCTGCATTTACTGATACTCGATCAAGGAACTGGCCTATTTAATTTATATTGCAAATGTCGAAAGTTGGAAGTTTTGGAAATCATATACTCGATCGAGTATACTCTCCGAACCTGGTTCCGCGGTTCTTCTTCACTTTATTCCCCAACTTTCCTTTCTTCATTCTTTCATTAATTCATCCCCTTTGCACTCTCTACTCCTTAGATCTACTACTCCCATCCCTCTAATTCCTTCATATCATCATCAAAACTCAAATTCATTTGTGCTAAATCGATTTCTTGCAAATTTATTCACTCCATTGTGTGTGTTTGTGTGATAAATTGCTTTAATCTTTCAAGTAAGTTCATTCATATGTTGACATTGAATTACTCTATTGTTGTCTATTTCTTGTTTGTTTTACCTTGAATCTTCCATTGCTCATATGTAATTGCTATTTCCTTGCTATTTAACCCATTAATTGTTGTATTAAAGCCTAATTTCGAAAATTTCAGAATTATGGTTAATAACTTCGGGATTTATTTTAGCATTAAATTTGTTGGTAATTGTGTTTATTTGTTTGGATTATTCATTATTTGTCATATACTTACAATTTCCTTGCCATTTACATAGTTTAGGTGTGATCTTCGACTTTAAAAATCGAATTTTCTGACTCCCTTCGTCTTACAACGTGAATTATATTGGCATTAAAATTGGTTTGTAATGCTGTTAATGGCATTTGTAGGCATGTCTAGCTCGGAACAACGCAACAAAAGACCTAGAGGAAGAAGGGCTCCAATCCGTCAGCCTATTGTGGAGTCTCCCGAGGAAGAGGAAGATGATGATGTTGTAGAGGCCGAATTGAAGAGGAGGAAGAAGTTGAATTTCCCTTCATTGTGTTTCGGGATTAGGCTCAAAATCAAAACTTTGAGCTATCGGGGCAAAGAATGGAGCCAACTCGGTGAGTTGATCGTTCTATCTTACGTACCCTTAAGATTGAGTCGATTATGAAAGATTTGTTTAATTAGATTGGCTTATATGGTCTATTTGAACTTCATGAGCTCTCTTACTACCCTTTAATCTTGGAATTTCCTAGCTCTTATCACTATGATAAATTTCGTCATAGGATTGGTTTTCGTTTGCTTAATACTGAATATAATATAACCTGTGATGACCTTGCCGGCTATTTGGATTGTGACCCACATACAGCTGGTGATTATTATAAGGTTCCCGAGGGTTTGTGTACTACCCGGTACTTCCCCTTGTTTACAGGTTATACTGATGTCGTTGTTAGTGCCATGGCCCTAAGTGATGTCCAACATGTTTTCTTAAAGCATTTTATGAGAATGATGAGCTATCTTCTATATGGTCGTTATGATAAAAGCAAAGTACATTCTATAGAAGTCCTATTGTGTGCTATCTATTTGAACCCCTTTCGGGAGGCCCCATTTCAGTTTAGTCCTCTTGCTGTCATTGCTTCTTCCTTGCATCGTATAACAGGTTCTAGAGCTACCCTTGAGGGCAGAGCCATTGTCACTAACTTGGCTCGCAGATTGGCTCGTTTTGATGGAAGGGCTCCTTATTGGCCGATGACTGAGTGGGAGCCGCGGGTGGATGATGATTGTTTGCGGTATGGGATCTATTTTCTGACTATTCTTGGTGGGGACTGACTATTACTGGAGAGTGAAGGGTGAGTTGTATATGCGGCTGTCTAATGATCACTTGCCTCCTATTTCTGCTTTGGAGGAAGATGAGTCGCATAATCTCCCTTTTCCGGTGACTTACTTAATCCCTGACGTGCTCTTTGGACCTCTACCTACCGTAGCCTCTTTGGGTGCTCCGGGTACTACAGGGCAGCGTCGACATCGTCGCCGTTCCCCCTCACACGCTCCTGATTCTTTTCAGCCTCGTCCTGTTGCTCCTTCTTTCCCACCTCCTATGCATCCTGGTTTCCATTTTGATCATGAGGTGGCTAGGGAAGTTTGGGTTCATGAAGGCATTAACCAAGCCTTGGCTACTCGGCGGTTATGGGAGCATTTGGATGCGATGAGCCTTTCTGCGAGTCAGTCGTACTCTGGAGTTCGACCTACTTACTACACTAGTCTTGGTGATCATAGCCGCGTGTTTCATCTTTATGGCACGACACCCGATGCCTTTTCTGCTAGTCCTTATGACACTATGTTTGGAGCTCTTGCCCGACCTTTTTACACCCCTATTCTGCCGGATATGCCGGTTGGTGGCTTTGGGGATCAGTTTGGAGTTTCTACTTCTCAAGGAGGTCAGTTTGGTGCTGGGACCTCGGGCCATGGAGGAGGTCGACGTGGAGGCCGCGGTCGTTGTGGGGGTCGTGGTGGACGTGCTCCTGAGCCCGAGTTGGAGGATTTGCTGAGGGAGGTGGATGAGTATGATGAGAATTTTGATGATGATGCTGCTCAATAGTGATAGTTGTTCGCTATTTTCCCGCACTTTCTAGATGGTTTGGGGGAGCTTCTACCTTACTGACGGTAGTTTCTATCCTTTTATCTATTTTATCTTGTATTTTCTTTAGCTTGTTATTTCCCCTTTCCATTTGTTCGTAGTGTCTTATAGGTTGCTGTTGTTTGTTGTGATTTATGTGCTGTTAGGATCACAATGAGGACACTATGACATATAGGTTTGGGGGAGAGTATTTATTTATTGTTTTGTGATTTATTTATGATTTACTAATGTTCAGATGAAAAACAAAATCCATAAAGATTTTAAAAAGTCATAAAATCCATAAACATGTTTTTCCTTTATTTTAGGTTGAGTCTTGGTGAATTGAGTAGCAGTGATGATAATTTGCATTGTTTTTGCATTTGAATCCCAACACAGTTATCCATGTACATTATTTGACCCATTATTTATGAAAACAAAGCTCATATCTCAAGCCTTGACCGTAATAACATGTCTTATGCTAAGTAAATTTGACAAAATCATATTGGTAAGCCACTTAAATTTCTGAGGTTTATAGAGTTTCCTAGGCCAGGAACATTAATAAACTGGTCTCCTTATCAATTAGGCTTGAGTGTGGTTCTCCTTGTGGAATATGTAATATTAAACTACATAAGTGTGAAATTAATTTCTTGATGCTTTTATTGTGTTCATTGACTAAATACATGTGGATAGGCGACTCTTACCGTTCAAATAAGCCTTACATTTCATTTTTGTTTGCCCGTTTGAATCCTTGTAGCCAGCTTTATACCTCATCTTATAGCTACAATCCTAGAATTTGCCTACCTTATTGGGACAGTCGCAGTTGCTTATGTATCATGTTTATCTTTGGATATTGTGGTTGGGATTGGAACTTTTCTCATGTGGGTAGTAGCTGAAATTTTTACAGCAATTGTATTAATCTTTTATGTTGGAAAAAGAAGAAGTATGAAGCAAGAAAAAGAAAAAATTCAAATAGGAAAAAAAAAGAGAAAGAAGGAAAAAAAAATAGAGAAAAAAAAGAGAAGAAAGAAAAAAAAGAAAAAAAAATGGAAAATTGTTTGCTTCATTATGATTGTTAAGAGATAATAAGGGAATTTGCTAGAGTCCAATGCATTCTTGGGGAGTTGTTCATTGTCTCCCATATGTTGTCAAAGCTGAGATTATTTCTCTAGTCGGGATTATTTATGCTTATATTGTAGAATTGGTTTTGGTTAGTATGTAGCTGCGACTACAGTCTTAGCCTACATATCCATACGTGTCCTTGGCACAGAAATTTTCTATACCTTCACCCATCAACCACCTTATTGTCCTTGAAACATGTACTTTTGTCTATTTTATGAATGCATATTAGTTGGGGAAATTTCTATCACATTAGATTGCATTCATGTTTCATAAGTTGAGGGAGTGTTCTATTTCTTTCTATCTTACATATAACTCACCTTTTTTGAGTGCAAGAGTGAATCCGCGAGAATCCGACTAATTTGCCTTGCAAGGTTGAAAGGTATTTGGCTGAGTTACAGTATCATGTTATATCTTGAGATAAGTTGCGTTCTTCTTTTACCCGTGCCTTTGAATTTGTTTTATTAGCACAATTTTGGTCATTAATTGTTATAGATATGGATATCTTGGGATTTGTATGTGCATCAACATTAGCTCTGAGTTATTCGTTCACCATTTGTATGATTGTTTCTTTTGTATGATGTGTCTGCTTTGCTTAAGGATAAGCAGATAGTTGGTTTGGGGGAGTTTGATGAATCATATTTGTATACACTTTTATTACTCCCTTTTAGTCATTTTGATGTGGTTTTCGTGCTAGTTACATCTGTTATATGCCTTTTATATTATAATGTCGATACTGCCGCCATTTGGTACCCAAATGTAGGAATGACGCATTAATGGATAGAGTGGAGCACCGCGGAGTGGGCATAGCGTATTACACGAAGCATGGCACGAGAATCTAGAAAAATAGAAGTTAAGAAGTGAAGGTTGCACGAAAAGAAGCTGAGAATGTTCAAAACTCAATCGAGTTATCCAGTACTCGATCGAGTGGTGAGGTACTCGATCGAGTATACTATACTAGATCGAGTATCTGGCTCGTTGAGGACTTTTTCGATATTTCCTAAAAGTCGTCTAATTTGTAATATATATACTAAGCTCGTGTTAAATATTAGGTTACGCTTTTTATTAATCTCAGAACTCCTAGAAACTCTACTTAGTAGTTAGCTACCTTATTTTTCTCAGATCTAAAAACTTTGTTCTTCATCATTACGGTACTATTGTTAATCCTTCTTCATTTATTAATAATTTGATTGTTATTCATCTTAGCTATTGTTAATCATGTCTTACATCCATTTTGTTGTTGTTAATTGTTCTAGTATGAGTAGCTAATTTCCTATCTAGGGTGAAAGGGGATATGGGTTAATTAGAAGGGGATTATTTGTTTTAATTGCTAACGTTATCGTATGAAATATCGTATGATTATTGTTCTTCTTCTAGTTAATTGATTTAGGCCTGAATCGTTAATTAGTGTAGCAAATTAATACTTTCACCGACCGGGTTAGAATTAATATAGGGTGCGATAATCAGGTAGGTAAGATTTAATTATAACGATTGCATGTTAAACTGAATCTAAAGGGCATAATTGAATAAACCGATCTTGTGACCTTAGGTAATTCGATTGATTTATTAATTAATTAAATTGTATCCCAGAATGATTGATCCAGTAAACCTGATCCTTAGACCTTTTAATTATATTTGTTCACAACTTTATATTTACATCGCAATTATTTTTTAGATATCAAACAAACAAAATCTTCAAGAAACTGTTACTTGAAGACCATTTTAATATTAGTAAACTGAATAATTACTGCCTCCTTGTGGATTCGATACTTGTCTTACCGCTAGCTATTTTGTTAGTATAAGTTAGGTTTACATTGATTTAGGGGACACAACTTTACCCTTATCAAGTTGAAAACACAACATACAATCATTCATATGAACTCGTTAAGTATAGATCAAACCCATAATTATTCCCATAATCCCCCCACTAACCCTAGCGAGAGGACTACTCACACATCATCATGGTAAACATGTCAATAATGGTGTCAATCATATTAACAATCATAAACATGACGATAGAGTAAAACAATTAAAAAAAGATTAAGTAAAAGCTTAAGTAAAGAATAAAAGGATTATACCAACTTATGATGAATAAGGTAATAGAAGAACAATAGAAGAAAGCTTTGATTAATGATGAAGAGTTGTCAATTCTTCAATCCAAAACCGAAGAATTATCTAATTACAAACTATATCTAAGATTACTTGAGCAATAAGGAAATAATTAAGATGTAATTAAACTAATCTAAATTAGTAGAGTCCTTAAGATAATATTTATAGATGATGTTTTCTTCTAATTACATAAGCTATTTAAACTAAGTACAAGTGTTAGGGTTAACTATGGGCTTAAATGACGATTAGGCCCCTTGAGAAAATTCAGAGACTTGCTATAGCTAGAGAAACTCGTGGGGCTCCTTGCTTAGGCGAATAAGTGGTTCTGCAGACTCGCTCGAGCTCTCGGGAACTCGCATGAGTTGGGCTCTTGCTCGATCGAGCTGAGGTAGAGCTCGCACGAGCTCTACTGCTTTTCCCTTGCTTCTTGGCTTGTCTGCCCCCTAACTCGTGGGGGCTAGTCTACATTCCCCGAATACTTGCTCTAATCACTACGACCTTTAGCCTTGGTCTCCTCTTCGATGCTTGGTCGTTAGATGTAATCAATTTAACTCCAAAATGCTCCAATAAAGCAAGGTTGGCCCTCTTCTCCTACCAAATGCACCAAAACCTCATAGAATAACAAATAGGTAGCTAAAGACAAGCAATGAACCTAATAATCACGCAAATGCATGTAGAATGAGGCTAGTTAGGGGACTAAATGTGCATAATTACGAGTCACATCAGATATCCAGCAGGATGCGGGCCGAGCACAGACTCTGGAATCGTTGTAGTCTTGACTTATTTTTATTCATTTATTCGTTATATAATTCACTAAACATGTTATCATATAAAGTTATACTTCATTTTAGTTCTGATTCACTGCCTCGGGAAATCGAGATGGTGACATCTCCCGATTACCTTGGTCGGGTAAGAAGGGGTGTTACAAAGTGGTATCAGAGCGACGATTTTGGAACCTAAACTAATGAACCAAAATTAAACTAGGAGGATCTAATAAAATGAACCCGGCATAAGTAAAAGAGGATGTCGACTTTCTATGTGTAGGCGCCCTTATTTCAAATCTAAATCTTATTGTCTTGGTCGGTCACTATGGGAGTGGTTATAAATACGGGTGAAAGTTTATGTGGAACATGATGTGGTTACATGTGTGTTATAACACGTTGATAGGTTTCTTGCATGATATAATCGTTCATGTGGTGCTTGATACTATGTGAAAGTTGGATGAAATAATTTATGTGTATAACGTGTTTTGGGAGTAGTTATTATGTGTGGGTGTGTAAGACACCTTAGTTCCGTTCTTTGGCATTTTGATACCGTGTATGTGCTTAGGACTTGATAGTGTTATCGTTATAGTACAATCTAGTAGTGGTTGTTAGCAGAGTAGTCACTAGTATAGAAGTAGTGTATCAAAGACAATAAAAGTAATGATGTATAATCTAACTCTGGATGAGTCACTGATAGCCGGTGGACCTCCAAACATTATTCTTTTGTTGCAGGGACTATGCCTTTCGATCCTAGTCGAAAATTGCAAACCATAAAGAAGCACCCAACCGAGTGCGAGCCAAAACTAGGTCGAGTACTAGACACTTGACCGATTAGTCCATGACACTCGACCGAGTGGACCATTTTCCAGAATCTGGAAAATTTCTGGAAAAGGGGGCACTCAACCAAGAGGACATGGGCACTCGACCGAGTGCAACAGCACTAGACCGAGTGGAGTCGACACTCGACCGAATGTACTTTTCCGGACAGCCAATTTTCGCGTGAATATGTGTCCTTAAACATTTTTATCTTCTTCATTTCTTCATCATTCTTCATAACAAAAATATTAAAATATCTCTAAAAATATTTGAAAAAATTCATTGTTGTACTTTGTTACTTGGATTTAAGATTTCTACTCCATTTCTTCTCCTTAATCTTCACTAATTAAGCAAAGTAAGTGATTTTCTCTTTACTCTTATTTTTTTCCCCAATTTGGTTTTATTTAAACCTACTTTAGTTTCTCTAAGTTTTACCACTTATTTGTATGTTTATGTTTATAGTAGTAATCAACTTTCTACAACTTAGTGATGACAAATTTGAAATTTTCATGTTGAAACTTTGCCCAAATTAGTACATGTCGAAATTAGGGTTCTTGAGACCAAAAAATTGATTTTGTGTTTGGTGCTTGGTTTAATTGTTCAACAAGTGCTTAACCTTTCTTGTTAATGCTAGATCTTACTTTACATTTGAAATTTTATCTTAAAATTTACTCCAAGAATTTGAAAAAGCTAGTGTTCATCACCTAATTTTGATTTTTCATGTGTGAAACTTGGTTTAATTATTCTATAAGACTACCATCTTTGTTAGTAATGCTAGATGTTGTCACAAATCGAAAATTTTGTCTTAAATTATTGCTCAAAACATTCAAAAATCCCATTGTGTAACATCCCCATTAATCAAGAGGCCTTCCTCTAGGCCATCCTAATCAATAAGGGTGCTACGCGACATGGTTTTGCAAGCTTGTAGTGTGAACAATTGAGATGGAAACAATTTAAATAGATAAGTTTCAAGTTAGTTAAAGTTATTAGATAATCGGGGTTCCAAATACGATCCCAATTATACAAACCAAGTCTTAATCATGGAGTCTAAGTAATTAAAGTCAAAAATTAGATAAGAAAGTGGCGACACGCTCAAATGGAGACTACTCCAAGTCCCGACCAGTCCTTATGCACATTATATATGTCGAACCACAACTCCCCATATGATCGGAAATATCATATGGTTAACCACAGATATTTTAAAAACGATTGATGCCAATCTCAATAATATGAGTGTCTACAATGACATGATCAAACGATATAAACTGCAATATCATATGATATTTGAATGTGAACAACACTTGTAACCACAAACTAATACTCCTCCAACGCAAACCCGGTGACGTCATCACAACACCGCTACTAATAGTTGGACCCCAGTCCGTAATAAGATACTAGGGATACACCCACAGAGCTGAGCTCGTGCACTAACCGAACCCCTGCCAGACATCATGACACCACACGTGTCCCTCCATATTCAAGTCATAAATGTGCACACCACTCTTGGAGTGGGAAGCTTCAAAAGGCGACCCAAGCGTAAGACGGTCTCCCGATTCGTCTTACGTCTCCTCAACAACTCAACACAATACCGAACTCCTCCAACATCTTCTCCACAACCACAAGTAACAAAGTATGTAAAATATGCACAACATGTGTTTCCACTTAATTATAAATCATCACATGACAAAAATGCACATATTTCCTAACAACCCAGCCTATAATCTTCCCAATTCATGTTATAATGCAATCAAATGATATTATGATAGTATAACGACTTACCCATCCACATGTATGAAACCAAACCCTAATTACCCAATTAATCATGCTATCAAGCAATTATGACATGTATTATTTAATTCATGACAACTAACATAAATATAAACAACCACATTTCCAAGACCAAGTAGGGAAACCCTACCTTTGCAAATCTCCAAGCAATTAAGAAAGAAAACTAGAAGGACTCCTCTAGGAAATCTCCAACACAATTAATGAACTATCACAAACATATCCTAAAATATTGATAATACTAATTAATCCTTAATTAATCCATTTAAATAACCCAAACCCTAATTAAATTTCCATAACACAACATTCCCATAAACTAGGGTTTACTACCAATAAATAAATGAAAAAGGAAGGAATAAATAATTACAAAATTAAACAAATGAAAAAAGGAAGAAGTTTGAGTGCAAATCTTCAAGCTATGAAGGAAATCTTGAGTATATAAGGTTACAGAGGATTTTGTGGGTTTTTTTACATAAGAGGGAGTGTTGTAGGGTTGTGAAATGAATGAAATATGAAAACTAGAGTATATATATCAAGGCTCAACAACATAAAGCCTCTACGCGGAAACAGGCCTGAGCCCGTACACTCGGTCGAGTGTTTGGTGGCACTCGGTCGAGTGCACCGTACTCGGCCGAGTGCACCAGCCACTCGGCCTAGAAGGACCTGACATTATGCCTAGGAGGCACTCGGTCCATATATTTGGTCGATTAGGGTGCCACTCGGTCAAGTAATCAGGTGTACTCGACCGAGTGCACTACTATAAAATACGGGGTATTACAGTCTTCCATCCTTACAACAAACTTCGTCCTCGAAGTTCACACCCGACTCAACAAGGTACCTCTAACACTATTATCCGTGTCTCAACTATGTTCCATTTCGAGTCCCTAATACTCAAGACGCTTACGTACACACATACGTCAAGACAACTAAAGACCGACATGTCTGACGACCGATCATTAAGGTTTAAGGTGGAGTAGACTAACTAAGTAAGATAAATTCGCACTTGCGTAATACGCTCCAGCCCTCTAAAAACAAAGGTTACGGCCTCGTAAGCGAACTCATACCTACTCGAAGAGGTGGGGACACCGCTCTTTCATGGCTTTCTTGGCTTCCCATATGGCCTCTTCCACTGGTGATTAGACCATAACACCTTCACCAATACCCTTCTGTCGTGCCTTATCTTTCTTACCTTCCGATATAGGATCCCCTTCGGAATCTCCGCCTAGCTTAGGTCATCATCCAAATCAATTGTTTCCGCCTCTAGAACGTGGGGGGTATCCCTTATGTACTTGCTCAATTGAGATACGTGGAACACTTTATGAACTCTCTCAAGTGACGCGGAAGTGCTAAGCGATAGGGCACTTCCCCAACTCGATCAACTATTTCATATGAATCGATGAACTTTTGGCTTAATTTTGCCCTCTTCCCAAATCTCATCACTCCTCTTATCGGCGAAACCTTAAGTAAGACCTTATCTCCCACCGCAAACTCTATATCATTTTGCCTCAAGTCGGCGTAACTCTTTTGTCTATCTTGCGCCACCCTCATCTTTTCTCGAATGACAAGCACTTGGTCTATCATATCTTGGATCATTTGGGGTCCTAATATGACGCCATCGGTGCTATCATCCCAACATATTGGGCTCCGACATTTCCTCCCGCATACTGCTTCAAAAAGAGTCATGCCAATGCTTGCGAGGTAGCTGTTGTTGTAGAAAAATTCAATCAAGTCTAATTTATCCTCTCATGTGTTGGAGTATGTGTCCTCAACAGTAGTGCGATCACATATTTAAATCTCATAATAAAAATACGTAAGGGATGATACATTATATAGTCAACTGATCAACATTTATCGGTAACGATTGGCAAACTAGAGTTTGACGTTACTGTCGTTTGACGGTGGTGATCAGTTGATCTCTTGAGGTCACACCTATAGGATGGAACCCAAATTATTAACTTATCAAATTTATGTGATGCAGGTTGATCGGTCCCTTATATATATA
>VHZZ01026438.1:8805-19681 GCA_009801015.1 Silene noctiflora | reverse complement strand
TATATATATATATATATATTTATATTTATATTTAGGAGTTCACACTAGATCCCGACTCTTTGTCTCTCTTAGAGAGAGAGAGAGAAATAAATGACTCTCATAATTCCCTTACATCCTTCGAGTCTCTAAATCCTTATATGCGCCTTAGGATGAAAGGGGTGAAGGGATGAGATTACATCTCAATGAAGGGTTACAAATAAGTCTCCCTAATCTCCCTCCCAAATCATTCATGACCTCCTTTTCATTCTAATCTCTCTCTCCTCATTCATTTATAATATCTCCTTCTTTCTATCACTTTATTCACTCCCCCTCTCTCCTTTATCTCTCCTGCCGGCAGCACAAACTAACCAAAAAAAAAAAAAATCACCCTTCCCACCACGGCAACCACCCTCCCCTTCTACTTTCTTCCTCTTCTCTTTTCTGCTTCGTCCTCTCATCACCATAGTCGTCTTTTCTCTCTCCGGCGGCCTCACAAGATCCGACACCGTCCCCCTTTTTGCTCCTCTCAGATCTCGACCTTGCTCCCTCCTACACCAGACTTCCACCGACCACCAAACCATCCCGACCCCACAACTACCATTGCCACAAGTCTCCTGCAACAGCACCGACGGAAATCTATGAATCCATAATTTTATTTTTGTTTTTATCTTTTGACATCAAATTCAGACAATAAAATAAGTGACGAATAGAGAAGCTACTCACATAAGAATGAAATTTGGCTTTACCTTACGATAGACTTCGAACTGGCAGAAGGAAAGCATAAGCAGTAGCTTTGGACCTTTCTAATAGCTTTGCATTTATATCTTTTAAAGTCCCATTCATTGGCTAGCACTTGGCCCATTTTGCTACTCCTTTTCTCCTATTCTCACATTTCGCGAGCCCATTGGTGGCTTCAGGGTGTCCAAAAGAGGTGCCTTGCGCGGGTGTTCGCCGGAGTTTGCAAAAACAAGGGTTTTTGGTTGCGTGCGTTGCTAGGGTCGTGTAGGAGACCACCGTGAGTGTCGTGTAAGGTTGGGTATTGATGGGAACCACCAGGGGATAGGGGAAAGTCTTAGTGGTGGCTATGGTGGTGTGTTGTGGTGTGTGGGTGTTATTGTGAGGAGAAGTATGGCGTGTGGAGTGGGGTGGTTAGGGCGTGTGATGGTGGCTAGGTGTGGTGGTTAGGGCTGGCGTCTGGACGGTGGTTCGACTGCCGGCAGTGGTGGCTCTTGGTGGTGTTGGTGGCAGGTTATGGGAGTGTCGGGTTTGGGTTCAAAAACTGGGGTTGTGGGGTGTGTTTGGCGTGGTGTGGCAAGGGCATTTTGTTTTACACATGACTTATGCGTAATATAATATTGCTAAGTGTGGTTGGTCGGGTTTAAGCTTTGTTAGACGGTTTTTGTTTTGAGACGGGCTTAAATTATTAGTTTTCGTAATCATGTGACTAAAGTAGTTAATTAATAAATAGTATAATGGTTATGTATTTAGAGTAGTAAGTAATTATGTACTCCCTCCGTCCCGGTCATTTGTTGTCCTTTGGTTTTGGCACAAAGACTAAGGAAAGAGGAGAGAGCCAATTATAACATGACAAGTGGAGTAAATTGAAGGTGAAAGATCAAATTACTCATCAAATGCAATCCTAAAATAGAAAGGACAACAAATGACTGAGACACCCCAAAATGGAAAAGGACAACAAATGACCGGGACGGAGGAAGTAATTATTATGTTTTTTTATTAGGTGACGGTTTATTGAAGGGTAATATTACCGTGATTGCTTGGATTACTTTTATTGGAGTATTTGCTGAAAAGGTAGGATAACTACTCAACTCGTATTATTATTTGTGACTAGTGCAATTTATTAAGTAATATGAATTGAATGAATTATTAAGTTATTGGATGAGTTTTTTTTGTTATGGTTGGGTGCCTCAGCTTCGTGTCTGAGATGAATTGGTTGAGTAATTATTATTTATTGTTGTTGCATATCATTTGCATTGGTTACCTCAGATTCGTTCTGGGATGAATAATTATTGTTGGCATGGCATTTGCATTGGATACCTCAGATTCGTTCTGGGATGAATTATTATTGTTGCATGGCATACTGCATTGGTTTCCCTAGGCTGGTTCTACAGGACTTGTCTCTGGGATGAGTTTACCTCAACTTCGATTGGGATGATTGCATTGTTTTCCCCGGGCCAGGGATTGGAGGGATGAACGGGTGTTTCGGGTGATGAGCTCAGCTGCATTGGCATTTGCATTTGCATATCATATCATATTGTGCATCTTCATTTAGTTCATCTTATACTTGTTGTTAATAGTTCTACTCAACCTCGTGGTTGACCGTGTATTCGTGAACACCTGTAATGAACCAATTATTGGAGAGAAGATTGCTTGACAAGTATTTGAGTTAGCTATCTTGGGAGCTCTTGGGGATGCGTGAGGATTTTGGCCAATCTACCTAGAAGTCTAGATCAGATAGTTCGAGATAGTTGTTTTTTATAGTATTCAGTTTATTTAATTTATTTTTGCTGCGAGTTGTAATTATTTATTGTTTCAGTTGAGTTTGTTTGGCTAAGTTGTAATAAAATCTTTATTCGCTAAATTTTAACATAAAGTACTTTGGTTTGTTTTACTTTGTTATTCACTACCTCGGTCATTCTGAGATGGTAACAACCTCGTTTATCTAGGAAGGCCTAGTTAAGACTCTTGGATAAATGAGTGTGCTACAATACATGTACCTATTACGTCACATGGTACGGATGTTATTATCATTGATGGCGTAGATAAACTTCGTTATCCATAAAACCAACTGACTATTTTTATTAATAAACTTACTTTTCATTGGCTGGAACTTGGCCTCTTTTGATACTCCTTTTCTCCCTTTCTCACATAACATTGTTTCTAGGATTTTTATTTTTATTTTTATTTGATCAGATCTGGTGCTTTTGTTGAGAAATATTTTTCGAGTTTTTTTGGTTTTTTTCTACTTTTTTGTTGATATTTTTTGTTTTGTTTTTGTTGGTTGTTGGGTTGTTTTTATTTTTGTTTATTACATTTTGTTCTTGGTTTGTTTTTATGTATGCTTATTTGATATATACTTATTTAGTCATACTTTTCTCTCTTTATTTGACCCATCTTGGCGCGGTCTTATGACCTTTACTTGTTTTTGTATCCCAAATTGCCCTTTCTACTAGTTTTGTTTCGTCTTGCAGGCATTGAGATGGAAGCGAGGAATTGGGAACAAGTATAGTCATTGGAAGAGGAAAGAAAGAAGAAAAGGAAGAAAATGCTGAAGAAGGTTTCCCAGCCGGTGAGCCACCTGCAGCCGGCATGCCGGCTAGGGAACCCCCAGACTTAGCCAAGAATTAAGGAAGTGTGCAGGCACTCCCAGCCGGTGTGGCACCGGCAGCCGGCCTGCTGGCTGGGAATTCAAGGAGAAACTCAACTGAAGAATTTGGGAAAAAACTTACAGGGACCTCCCAGCCGGTCAGCCCACCGGCAGCCAGCTGACCGGCTGTGCATGCCTGATACTCCCTCAAATGCCAAAAATGAAACAGAAGACTCCCAGCCGGCAAGACCACCGGCAGCCGGTCAGCCGGCTGGGAGAACCTGAAGACGAGTTCAGCCCATTTGTAATTTCGACCCATTTTTGTAACAAACTATAAATACCCTCCTTTTATTTATTTGTAGACACAACCCTAAATCTGAATTTAGCCTATTTTCATGCAAACTTTCCTTAATCATTTCCTTAAGCACTCTCTAATTAAAGCCTTAATTACTTAGTATTTAGCAAACATTCAATAGTTTACATTTGGGTATTTGTTTGTAATAGAGTATATTGAAAGATCTCTTCATTTGCTAATCAAAGACTCAATCTTTCTCTTATTGATGGTATAATCCTCTTCTCCTTTTTCTTTTTTCATTTTGTTTACATCTGCTTGCCTTTGTTTACATTTTATTTCCATTCTCTACCTGTTATCCTTGATTACATCATGTTTGCTATTTCACTCATGTTATTCATCTAAATTGCTTGCATTTCCCTTGCTGTGTGTGAGTAGTCTCACTCTAGGGTTTAGGGGGAACCTAGGTAGGGCTTAGATATGGTTATGGGTGTTAGTAATAGGGTCTAGGGGTGAAATTGTCTAGCCTTCATGAGCATGCACTTAATGTGTTTGATGAATTGTGTGAATGAAAATCCATGTTTTTCTTCAACTCTTGCTTAGTTTCCTTATGAACGAAAGTTTTAGGGATGCTAGTTTGCGTGTTAATGATATGATTGTATGCATGGTGATGACTTTGCGTCCGTCTTAAGGGATAGCTAAGAAATTAGTCTTCATTCCTAGGCTAGATTGTAACCCTTGACCTTYCTACACCCTTACCTAGTTGTCCTATYTAGGGGAACCCGACTACCCTAGCCTTAATTAATCATTTGCATTTAATCGTTACTTGCTTTGCTTGACTTTAGTTTAATCTAGTTATTAGCTTATCACCTCTCTTCATTTGCTTGACTAAACTTAGACTTGAATTAATTGAATATACTTCCCCGCCATCCTTGTGGTTCGACACCCTTATTATACTACTTAATTTGAGTTTTATAAATTTTTTTTTGATTGGGAGTCGATGACAAAATACCCATTATCAAAATGGCACCGTTGCCGGGGATGGCGTTAGGTTATATTTAGTTCATTTATGTCTTTAGATTTAGTCTTTATAAATTGTTGGTTGCTTAGTTGAGTAATTGATTCTTCCTTGTAGAGTGTTTGTGATTATTGCTAATCCCTAGTGCCACCAAAGCACTAGGAGTCTCATTGTTTGCTAAGTGTATTCCTAGGAGGAACGACAACCATTTGCTTTTCGACTCCGATTTGGAGAGGCTTTTTAGAGCCTTACGGACTAGGACTTTGGCAAGGGTTAGGGTCACCTCTCAAACAATCACTAACCAAACAACTACAACCACCCCCTTACAACAAGAAATTACTTATAACCAACAAACAACCGACACCATAGATCATTTAGAAGAAAATCCTTTCCACGGTTTAAGGATCCCAAACACTCCACCGCAAACAACACCAACCCAAGAACCAAACCCAAATCACCTCAACAAATGGCTTTAAGAGACCACAACCGTCCCAATCATAATGACACTTCGGCTCCCATTAATTTTGGCACTTTGGCGCCGAATAACTTCGAAATCCACCCGGCACATTTGGGTTTGATTATGAGGGATTACTTTAATGGGCACATGGATGAGGATACTCATGCACATCTTCGCAAATTCAAGAGAAAGGTGTCGATGATTAAGCGAAATGGGGTCCCCGTGGAGACGTTACAATTAATGTTGTTTCCATCCTCCCTCAAGGACAAGGCCGACCGGTGGCTCAATGTCCATCCTCCTAGCACCTTTACAACTTGGGATGATTTGGCAAAGGCTTTTATTGCTAAATACTATCCATCCTCAAAAACCGCTATGCTCCGAAATGAGATAACTACGCTTCAACAAGAAGACGGTGAATCCTTGGGAGAAGCATGGGATAGATTCCAAGACTTGTTAGCTCGGTGCCCGCATCACGGTATCCCGCCATGGTACATTACCCAAACCTTTTTCCAAACTCTCCTACCTAGTATGATGGAGATGGTTAATGCTTCCGCCGGAGGGGGATTTGATCATTTAAGTGATGCGGAGGGGTCCGAGCTTATCAAGAAGATGGTGGATTCCGAGTCGAACTATGGTTCAAGGGGCAACATCTTGAGGAGAAATAGCCGGTATCCATAAGAGAATCCCTCTAGCTCTAATGCAGAGATGAATGCCAAGATTGATCTCTTGACAAAGAAGTTAGAACAAATGCAAAGAAATCAAGTTAATCAAGCTAGTGCCTCTCATGGTCCTCCCATGGAGTAGGTTTATAGAGGAATGTCTTGTGATTTGTGTGGAGGAAGCGGTCATACATTTGATGTTTGTGCCAACAACACCTATAACATGAGTGGTGAGGAAAACATCCAAGTTGTTAATGCTTTTCAAATTTACAACAATAATGTGAGACTCCAAAGATCTTCCTTCAACAATCAAAACTCTTACAACCCAAACTCTAATTTTTATCACCCGGGAATGAGGAACAACCCTCTCTTGAGCTACAAAAGCACCAATGTCCAAAATCCCCACCAAATTCAACAAAACACCAACCCACCCGGTTTCAATCAACAACGAGGTGGAGGACCATACCCAAGGGGCAACTTTGGCAACCAAAACCAAAAATTTGGAAACCAAAATAACCAAAACTATCAAGATCAAGGCTATAACCAAGGTTTCTACCAAGGAAACCAAGGAAATCAAGCCAATTAAGGGGTAGGTTATCAAGACCAAGGGTATGGCCAAGGGTCTCAAATGCAAGGGTATCAAGATCAAAGATAAAACCAAGGGTATAATCAAGGGTATAACCAAGGAGAGGGGGAGTTACCCAAGGGGCAACAACAATCAAGGCCCAAACAATCGCAATGATTAGGGTTTTCCCCTCCCTTTGGCGAATCAACCTTATCAAGACCAAACCCATGACCCTCAAGTTGGTGAATTATTGAAAATGGTGAAGAACATGCAAACTACTCACACTCAAGAAATGCTAAATTTGAAGAATGCAAACCAAAAGGAGATAAGGGAGGTGGAAGCTAGAATGGCTCCCCAAGCTCTAGTTAACACCCAAAGACAACC
Organism: Silene noctiflora; assembly: GCA_009801015.1. Lineage (NCBI taxonomy): Eukaryota > Viridiplantae > Streptophyta > Magnoliopsida > Caryophyllales > Caryophyllaceae > Silene > Silene noctiflora. The sequence continues at coordinate 13,002 of VHZZ01026438.1, read as the reverse complement.
AAGTGGATCGATGGGACATGGGAAAAATCCAAGGGACCCTATGAAAGCTAGGGAAGTGAATACAATTAAGTTGCAAGACGAAATGGAAAAAGAAATGGAAGATGAACCCGAAGAAAGGAACATGGAGAATAACCTTATGCTTGAGAAAATAATGACAATTCATGATACAAGCTCGGATGTTGAAGTTGACCCGGATAAGAGGGAAATGGTGATGATTTTACCAACCGCCACCGATTTTGACAAATCAAAGAAAAGCAATATGAATGAGGAATTTGTGATTGATGAGACCGTTGAAACAAGAAGAGTGAGGGGTGAAGATGAGAGGAACCCAGACAAAGAAGAGATGACCTTAGTGGACGAACACTCTTTGGCCAAGCAAGAAGAGGCCAATGACACTTCAAGTTATGACAAATTTGTGAACTTGGTAATGAGAATGGAGACCTCCAATCCATCTTTGTCGGAAATGCCCCATTATTCCGAATTCCTAAAGGAAGTCATTTCAAGGGGGGTGGACATTGGGGGACATGAGTTTGATACTTCAAGTGAGGAGTGTAGCTCAATCAAGACTAATGAAATCCCCGTCAAACTTGATGATCCCGGGAGTTTTTTAATCCCATGCATCGTTGGTGACCTAAAGGTGGATAGTGCTTTGTGCGATTTAGGGGCGAGCGTAAGCGTCATACCACTTGCCCTTGTGAAGATGATGAATGTGACGATCTAGCCCGCACTTCCATCACAATCAAACTTGTCGATGGGACAATCAAATCTCTAAACGGGATTTTTAAGGATATCATGGTTTAAGTAGGCAAGCTTTCGATTCCTACCGATTTTTTTGTGTTGGACATTCCTATGGATAGACGGTCCCGTGTCATCCTCGGAAGGCCATTCTTGGCCACGGTAGGAGCCATCATAGATGTCAACGAGAGATGATTGTCATTCAAAGTCGGTAAGGAAGAAGTTGAATTCAAGTTACCACATGCTTCAAAGAAAACCGTGATTAAAAACTTGTTTTCCGTGGAAACAATAGAACTACATATGGAAGAAGAGGGAAAAAGTGAAATGTTGATGATTGATGATGGCAAATATGAGAGGGGGTTGAACATTGGGGTTGGAGATACTCACCCAGATATCCTCCCTCCCCGGTTTGTTCCATGCACCGATTCTACTTCAAAGACAATGCCAAAAACCGTGATGAAGAAACCAAAACGGTGGAGGAAGAAATCGAAGCAAAAGAAAGAATTTGACCCTAATGTTGACACAAAAGAAGGAGCGGGAAAAGATAAGGAAAAACTTGATGAAAAAGGTGAACCGGGAATGGCAAGAGATTCAACATGCCATGACTCGATTACATGAGCTGATGACGAATGTGAAGGACCATTATTGTGTTGCTAATACGGATGGCGAAAGGATGGCTAGTAGCCGGGATGATGATCCCGGTTGAGTTAAGTTCTTAAACAATTCGTAGGTTTGGTGGAGTTCCTTAATAACCACCATCTTTTGTAAATATTGCATGCATTCTAGGTAGATGAGGAATTTTGGATTGTAATCTTACTTGTCAAGATGATTGGAAGTCGGGTTGGAGATTGGTGTTGACTCGGTTTTGATGAACACGTGTTTTATCCCACTTAGCTCATTTCCCGACTATGAAGGTCGGAGGAAATAATGACAACACGAATGCCGAGGCTAAGTGGGAACTTGGGAAAGAAATCGAAGAAATTGAAGAAAAAAATAAAGTAGAGGGACTCTCAGCCGGTAGACCGGCAGCCGGTCCAGTACCCGGCTGAGAAGTTTCTGATGTTAAACAAAGTTTTTTGAAGAAATTATGAATAGTGGAACTCCCAACCGGGTGACTGGCATCCGGTCTCTGCACCGGCTGGGAAGTTTCTGTAAGTTGGTGATTTTTTTGGGAATTTTGAAGAGGAGGGGGTGTGAGCCGGTAGACCGGCAGCCGGCTGGGATCACCCCATATAAAGAAATTTTGGAGAAATAAAGGAGTGAGCTCCCAGCAGGTAGGTTGGCTGGGAGGAAAACTACTGAGTGAGAAAGTCAAGGAAATTTGTGAAGAAGAACTCCCAGCCGGACGACCGGCCGCCGGTCCCTGCACCGGCTGGGAAGTTCCTGGAAGTTTTGAATTTTTGTGAAAAAATCGAAAAAATGACTTGATCTCCCGGCCGGTGAACCGGCGGACGGTCCCCAACCGGATGGGAGTACACTGATACGATTTTAAAATCACGAAAATCCTTATTTTTTCCCCATTTATTCATCTTCAACCTCTCACTTCAAATCAATTTCTCCTCAAATTTTCACCAAACACCACAAAATCAACCACCATTTCCCTTTAATCACCCAAAAACACCATGGCACCAAAAAAGAGAGTAAGGAGAGGGGATTTGGTACTTCAACAAGCCGAAAGAGTTGCGGAGGCGGCGAACGATAGAAGTCCCGATCCGGATTTTCCGGGTCTCCAATTCGCGTCAGTTGGCCAAAAAGGTAAATTTGTACTTTTTAAGCAACGTCCCCTTACCCCTACTCGGTTTATTGATAGAGCATCTATGAGGGAAATGGGTTTGGATAGGATAACTGTCGATTTGTTTGACGGAGTCGGTATGAAGGCAATGAATACTATGTATGAGAGGACTTATTCCCGTCTTACATGAGAATTTTTGAGCTCGTTAAGAATTGACAAACACCGGGGTTTTTTGAAGGTAGCCTTGCTCCATTTTAGGCTTTTGAACAAAGATCATTCCGTTACCATAGCTCAATTTGCGGAAATTTTTGGTTTGGACCCGACTCCGTCTCACCAAGCCCCGGACGACTTTGACCATGGGATGGTTTGGAGGGCAATTTCGGGTTTGGATTATCAAAAGGGGGTGAAGCACCCGGCAAATGCGTGTCACAATGCCGCCATACGGATATGTCATTGGTTCATGGGATGGACCGTATTTGGGAGGGATGAACCACATAATTTTCGCACCGAGGAGCTCGAAATTCTTGGCTCCTATTTGTATACCCAACTAAGGCAATTTAAAATTTGTATAGCGCATCACTTTGCGCTTCACCTCAACAAGCTCTCTAATAATCTGGCGCAAACCACACCGGTTGTGGTGGGAGGCGTGATCACCCACCTAGCCAAGCGCCTTGTTCGTGGCCTAAACACGAACAACATGGGAAACATCCCCGGGAATATTTTCCTCACCAAAGAATACTTGAAAAACAATTTAAATTGGATCAAAAGACACTCCGGGGATCGTAAAGACTATTGGCAAGTTCGAGTGAGAGGGGTGGATAAAAATTTCGTACTACTCCCCAATGCCGATAAAATGAGAATTGAGCCTAACGCGGCTCACTACTTACTCGAACTTGACGCCGATGATGTAGTAGAGGAAGACCCGCCAATAGTCTATGGGCGTGACCGCCAAAGGCAAACCGAGTCAAGCTTGAGGTACAATCCTCCTCCTCCTCCCTTCTTCCAACAAGGGCCGTTCTTTCACCCCCAACCTTGGTCCCAACAACAAGGTGAGGGGTCTTCTAGTCAACCCCAACCTCCCTCGGACTATCTATCTCCTTCGCTCGTGGAATTCATGAGCAATGTGTCCATTGGCCTTCAAGAGGCCCGGGATGACCGCCGAGAGCTACATAGGAAGGTACACCGGCTCTATGTTGACCAATCCGTTGGCATGTTTCCGATCTAAGATGATTACCAACGGCGGGGCTATAAACATCCATCCGAGCTCCACTCCTCTTACTACTTGGCTCCGGATGGCGGGTATGGTAGGACTGATGACCCCATGGTCTATATATGGAGACATCAATCTCCAACAAGACTATTTTTCCCAGCCCGCCTTCCCAACTCCAAATATATCTCAAGGGGAGGGCCACGCGGCCATGGGTTCTTGGTTTGGGGGTGCTCCTTCCTTCTATGGAGATGTTGGTCCTTCGGGTGCCTCGTGTTCGGGGATGGATTATGTGACAACTCAAATGGGAGGTGACTTCTCTCAACCCACTACTTCGGGAGATTTCATCCGCGGCTCCGAATTTGATCAAGGTGATGGCGATCAAGAAGAGTAGGGATATGGGTCCTACGAAGGGGATAATTGAGTTTCTTCCCTTGCTCCCTATTTCAATCCAAAGACAAGTATGCTCCTTAATCCAAATTTCCTCTTGCATATTTAAATTTCGCATGCATTTAGCTTAGTT
>VHZZ01026424.1:7192-20362 GCA_009801015.1 Silene noctiflora | reverse complement strand
TTTTAGAATCAAATCAATCAACCCCCAATTTGGTTACCTTGACAGACTTAGTTAGCTATAGGATTCTCATCTCCCTGTGGATACGATACCCGACTACCTCTGCTACATTTAGTTGAGACCTGTTGGTTTTATTTTTGATAGGGTTGCGACAGCCGTGTCATTGCCTGTCCTATTCGGAAGAGGAGCACAAGTGACAAAAGTACAGGCCATGTTCACAGCGATCGACTTCGAGTCGGCATACAACGTCCGGATCGGAAGGCAAACCCTGGCGAGATTAACGTAGTAATGTCCGTCCGGGCACTGACGTGTCAGACGCCGGAAGAGCTGAAAAACTTCATTGGAGCGAGATCTCTTCGAGGTCATAGAATGTAATGGCTTTCAAACAAAATTCCTCAGCCAAAAACAAGAAGCGAGTAGAATGCTAGTACAGCCGGGAGCAACTCCTGCCGAGAGGTGCAAAGGAGCTCCAAGTGTCCCACACCAGAGGCAGAGGCGAGCACGAGCAAAGGAAAACACACTGATCACAAACGATCGGGGGAAGGGACTATTACAATCGACCTCGGCCCTGGACGCTCGGTGATCATAGGAGAAGACATGACGCCTACATTCAAAGACCGAATGATCGGAGTATTAGAAAGAAACAAACATCTTCCCATACTTCGCCGACGAAATGTCGGGGTAGACAAGGAAGTCATCGTTCACAAGCTAAACGTAGACCCCACATTCAAACTGGTCAAACAGAAGAAGAGGAACATGTCATCCGAAAAAGACGCTGCCATAAAGGTGGACAAGTTACTGTCCGCTGGATTCATTGAGAAATGTGACCATCCATAGTGGCTCGCTAATATTGTAATGGTAAAGAAAGCCTCCGGGGCATGGAGAATATGTGTAGACTTCACCAATCTGAGCAAATCTTGCCCCAAGGATGGTTACTCGCTGCCGAGATCTCCACAGGTGGTCATTCTATGCCGAGTTTCCTAAATACCTTCTCAGGGAACCACCAGGTACACCTATGAGACCCTGACAAGGTCAAGTACGCGTTCATCACAAGCCTTGCCACTTTCATGTACAAAATGATGTCCTTTAGCTTAAAGAACGCATGACCACATACCAGAGACTCGTCGACCAAATCTTTTCCGACCAGAGAGGAATGTAGAGGTGTACGTCGACGATTTCATCATCAAAAGTAAAAGCGAAGAGGAACACCAAAAAGACATCGAAGAAACGTTCACGCCCCTTCGTAAATACCAAATGAAGTTGAACCCAAAGAAATGCACTTTTGGGGTACGATCCTGAAAGTTCCTCAGAATCCTGGTAAGCGCTAGGGGAATAGACGCCAACCCTGAAAAGGTACAGGTTGTCATAGACCTCCCCGGAGACATCAAGATTCCAAGCTTCAGCACGATGGATTTTCCAAAATGAGCAAGGTGTTATCTTTCATCAAGGTCTCTCTAGGTTTTGAGCAACATCAGCCTTCCAGGCCGAAGGTAATGCTCTCAAATGCGCCATTGTTGACGCGGTAAATTATGGTTTCAGACACATTGAAGCTAACTACTGATTGTTTCAACCTCGTTTTCCATGTTGCTGGAACTATGGAACTGGAGCAAAATGGTAAGGCTGTTCTTCGTACTATTAATAATTTTCTTACTTTAACTCACTGCTCTTTTTCAATAAGTCATTGTCCTCGAAAACTTGATAGGATTGCTCATTCCATACTAAAATTTGCTATAGATTGATCATGATTATCTTCTTACTGTCCAAAAAAAGAAAAGAATAAAAAAAATGAAGCAGCACTGAATGTAATCAAAATGCACTTGAAATAAAATTTCAATTTTTCCCTTTTGATTATCTCTATTAACCAGCGTTATTTACATTTGGTAAAATAAACCATAAAATACTGGAGTTGATTAAAATACAATAGTGTTCAGCTTGCTACAGCCAGTTTGGTGTCATCTTTTCTGGTGTTGACCCTAATGCAGAACTGTCGGAAACCTTTGCAAGTGACCGATATTGCAATTTGACACTTTCTGCATTGTCCAACGTTTTAACCACATACCTACAAGGAAAACACAGGTCAAAATACTTCTAAGGTCGGACAAGGTGCAGTGTTCTTCGTATTCAGAAGAATTGATCACTACAATCTTGAAGAATGCAGAACTTTTTCTAACAACATGCTGAATATTTACAATTTGAATTGATTCTTCTTTTTTTTTCCCCTTAATGATGTCCTAAAGTTTCACAAAATCCATATTTGGCTTCATTCACCTAAATGTAATATACACAATACTTTAGCAAATCACAAATGTCATAGGTGGTATACAATTGTTTGCTAGTTTATATGAAAGATACTTTCATTTTATCAATGTTGATTTCGGCAAGGGCAAATCAGCTTAAAAATCTTACACACTGTGTGCACCCCCACCCACCCACACACACACACACAACAGAAAATGCAGACACGCGTGAGCGCACTAACCCATAGCACACCCACACCAACACCCCCTCCCCCCCCAACACACACACACACACAACAGACCATGCAGACACGCGCACACCAACAAGAAGTGGCACACACACACGCTAAAACAAAACGAATAGCTCGTGGGAAACCACTGTAGAATAATGTTTGATCTCAAGTCGAAAACGATATAATCAAATTCTTAGTGCGCCAAATTCCACATATAGATATGCTTGGTACTCCAATTTTCATTGACAGGGCACTTCATTCCACTTAAGTATTTATCGCATTTTCAAGGTGAGGATGAAAGAGGTGGGGGATGCATTGAAGGATGGAAATTGGAATTTAGAAAATTTACTAACCATCCATTCAAACACTGGGTTGTAACAATTGCCTCGCGTCCTACAAACCGTGGTGGGGTCCTCTTATTTCCCTGAAATGCAATAAAACATCGAATGCTGACAACCTAAGCGAGAGATTATTTGGGAGAAAGTCAAAAATGATTTCATCTGCATACCATTATAATGACTCGGTCAGTGACAACAAAGGGAAAATGTAAACCTCTTCCCCTTGGATCACCGTGATTATTACTCTTGTCCTGCAGACAACACAGGCGATCAGTTGGCCAGTTAAATTTAACAAAACTCATTAGTACGAGAACTTAACTCTTTAACTATTCACTAGGAAACACAAGAGACCTGTTCAAACCTCTCTCTTCTCCTTTTAGAAGCTCTGTACCCGAGTAAATCCGCTTCACGCCGGAAAGCTTGAACAGCAGTTCGAAGAGCTGTGAAAAACCAACCAGAACGATTAACAAACAATAGAAACGAGCTGTAAGTGCACAAAAGTTGAAAGTTCGCTCCTATGAAACACTAAATTATCCAAGCAACTACAGCCTATATTACCCAAGCTCATTTAGATGTATCTGATTCAGGTGCGTGTCTAAGTGTCCAGCTTGACTGTTTTTATGAAAATCCGCATATTTTAGCTTAAAATGAGGTTTCTTTGAGTCATACCTATGTCCATGTGCCAAGTATCTGACACGGGTATGCAAGGAAATAAGAAGAGTCGAAGTACCTATAGCCTACGTTAGTCTGACACTTCACTTTGGTTGCGAGTCGTGTGTCTGACATTCTACACAACAATTCAGCACTTCATTTTAGACCAAAAAAAACTACTTTTCACAAAAACACTTGCATCCAAATCAGAGTAAACACTCTGGATTTATACTTCTATATAAATAATTACTCTCTTGACTTACAGAGGTTTGGGCCCACAGAATCTTCATTAACAGGGCGCAAGCAGGTATAACAAGCTTTCTGCAATCAGAAAAAGAAAAAGAAAAAAAAATCAGCTATGGTTTAAAACAAAACTGAACTTATCCATAAAAGGCACATAATTCTTATCATGAAAAGGAAAAAAAAAAAAAGTAGTCTTTAAATCCCTCACCAAGTAATGAGTTGGGATTAAATCCACTTGCTACAAGCTGGTGGTATCACAAGGGACTATAGGTCAGATAATAGTTACCACAAGGATCTCACAAAGCGTTACATTGGCAATTGATTATCTTATCACCAAACGCTTCTCATACTTGCACAAGTGCTCTGGCTGGGTTAGTAACTTGGAAGTACATTTGTCACTCTAGAACCCATAACTGAAACCCTTTCTAAGTACATGATCCATGCTCTAACAGAAGTAAGACAAATCTAAGACTTAGGAAGATGAATCTTAGATTTATGAAGATGAATCTTATGTTAGGTGCATAATCCATACCCTAGGAGAAAAAGTTCTTAGTTGTTACTTGTTGGTAGACAACACTGAAAGAAAGTTAAGCTGCTACAAAAGAGAAATGAAACATGTTCCACTGATTCGTACTGAACCCCCTAATATCAGAAATTAGAAAAACAATGTTTATCATCAATTTAAGGAGTTAAGGACAGGGGTTTGATGATTCACCATTTTGATAACCTGCTGAATTCCACCGCCTCCAAACGAATGTCCACAGGGTAGTAGCATAGCATCATCCATCAGAGCGCCTCTGCAAACCGGGAAATTTTTAATGAACATATACTCCCTATTAGTCAACACGGTACCATTTCAACAAGAAAAGCATGCAAATTGTCAATCACTTCGAAAAGCTGAGTTCAGACACTAAGAAGTTCATATACTCCCTCCATTATTCCCTCTTTTCAATCACTTCTTGGTAAATGTACGCAACACGGAGAGGTTGTTTCCAGATGATCCAAAATGAAAATTGCGTCAAAGTTTCATAATATAAAAAGTGCAACCAATTTAGTAAGATATTTAGATTTACTCCATCCTAATTCAGAACCAAAAAAAAAGTCTATAGAGAAGGAAAACAAAGCAAAAGAAATGAATAATTGAACTGACACTTGGGTTATAAAAAGGGAAAAGATTGAAGTGCCTACACTATTAACCAGATTATTTCAGTTCCACAATCCTAACATAGCACATCCAACAGAAAATAACCAAATTTAATGCAAGAGAGCTTACCACTGTATGAGAAAGTAACAAAACCTGTAATAGAACATATAAGCAATCTACAGTAACCACGTATTATTGCCTGTACATGTGATAAAAATCACATGGAAATGTAAAAGCTAAAGCTAAAAGAAAACTGATGCTACTCAAAGCGTATTTCATAGTTCATATACGACAAGCCGACTAGGCAACATAGATCTGAATTCATATTCATTTTCTTGGCCTACTTTTGAACAAGACATTGGCTGCGTTTTAATTTGTACGCTGTGTGTCCCTAGCTTACATTTGCTTTTGTATGTAAGCACATGTGTATAGGCTAGAGATTCCCAAACTACCACACAGAACACGCCAATGGAAACGTAAACTATAGGCTGGGACTTGGGAGTCTTAAGACAGATGAAAAGCGACTACGTAAAATATCTGCACAGGAGTATAAAAAAGAACTTAAGAATGAAACATTTTGGCTTGACTGATAGAAGAGACTAACTCACGTTATTGGGTCTGAAAAAATTGCTCTTAGTGACACCGCAGGATCACAAAAGCTAAAACCATCCTTTCTTCCACTAAAACCACATCCATTATTCCTATGTGCATCCTTTTGACCTTGGCTAGACCCTTCTGTTCCAGGTAATGAGGACGTATGGTACATATCACTATCATGTTCTGCAACTGTAACCATTTGATTGAAGGGCCCGAATCTTCCTTTCTGACCGTTTTCACTGGTACTGGCTCTATTCACATCATCCCCTGGTTGCACAAGTACCCCATCCATCATTATTTGCCTGACTGATGTGCCTAGAAACAAATTAAAATATTAGCTAAACATCCATCTTTGCTCTCACATCTAAATATCAATTCTTCAGCACTGTGTCAACACAAAGGAAAACAAAACGATCAAATCTGCGCATAAGTTTCTGAAAATAAAAAGGTTCCGACTTAACTTTAAAAGGCTTAAATCTTGTATACAAAGGAATAAAAAAACTCTTTAAACAAAATCAAACCAATGATAACATGCTGCCAAATTCTACGACCCAACAATTTAAAAAGACCCCCTATTTACCCAAGTATGCAGAGGTTCATCAGAAGCTCTACTGATGCAGTCTTACCATGACCAATCTCTAAGGTCTCTAACTACTAGAGAAGTCACAACCACTAATCAATCAAAATTACAACTTATGGAACACAAAAACTAAAATTAACCAGCAGTAATTATAAAATATCCGTAACATTATAAAGTTGTAGAGCAACCAAACAAACAACATTCCAAACAACTACATGCAAAACTGTTCTCTATTGTTTGGGCTCAATTTCGTATAATGGGCCGATGAGTAATGTGGAGGGTTGAATAGGTGAGGAGGATATGGGTTGAAGGCTAGAAGGCCCAATTGTCGTGCGTGCAAAGGAAGAGTAATGTATGGGCTCTGGAGACGGGAGGCCCAGTTGTCTAAGAGGAGGCAGCACATGGCAAGCAGCCCAGCAGATGGACGAATGGATACTTGGGAGGCAAGCAAAGCTAACCCTAATTAGGGTTAGACACTATATAAGGAGAGGCAAAGGAGGAAAGAAGATCATTCATAACCTAGCAACAAGCAACCTCATATAACTCGTACTAGCAATATACATCTTGCCTCCATTGTACTACTATTATAAATATTGCTAGTGAACATCTTGGAACATCTTGGAAGGATATCGTCTCCTTCCCGCGGTCGTTTCCCACAGTGGGTTTTCCGCGTCACCAAATCCCTTGTGTTATTTCTCTTTATTTTACGCACTACAGCGCACCCAACATACATACACAACATACATACAGGACGATTCACACTTAAGAACACTTTGACCCTAAATTAACCTAGTAGGTTAAATATACCAAAACATCTATGTTTGTTCAAAATTACACCTCGCAGAAAACGGACTAAAAACAAGTTGACTAAGATGATGTATCATGCACGATTCTAAACGAATAAAACAAAATAGTTATCGAAGACTCGAAGTTCAAATTTACCAGCCTTCAATTGCAACTTACCCAAACAATGAAACATAACAAGCCAGTTTAGATAATACTACTACGGAGTATTTCCAAACAACAGACCAAACCCAGCTAATGAAATTGAAAATTGGGAAAAAAAAAAAAGAAAACAAACAAAAAAAAAAGTGAAGGGTTTTTCTATATAGTATCCTCGTGTTTTTTTTTTTTAATTCTATGTGGTACCTGTCTTTTTTTTTAGAGAACAAAAAAAAAAGAAAAAAGTGTTTTGAGTGTCACCCTGAATTTCTCAACTCTGACCATCAGTGTTTTCTCCATCACTTCAAGCCGTTAAGTGCTTGTGTGGCTCCCTCTTTAGCTTATATGGCAATAAGTGTACGATGACAAGGACCTTTATAACTCCCAGAAACAACCAAACCCATACCAGAATACTTGACCACCCAGCACGGACACCTCTAATTTGGGGACGAGCCGACGACCCTAGTACACAGAAACTTCCAATATCCTCCTATGTAACTCAACCCCCACCACAAACCTTTTGATCTACTCATTGAGCCCCGACCTTTGGGTATCTTTCCTCCATGGGCCTTTACCTCTAACGTCCATCACCGGCATCCTCGTTTTCCTTCATCTCAATCTCTGATGTCTCATTTCCCTGCTTTCCTCTTGCGTCTTTGTGGCTAGCCGGAAGGGCTAATAACTAGTTCCTGGGTGTCATAAGGATCCCCGTAATCACTCACACATCGCCTTGTAACCAATTCACGGAACAGAGTCACGAGTTAGCAACTAATGGTCATCGTTGGGAATCACTAAGAAAATTTAGGGGTACAATCAATTAGCAACATACGCGCATTACCAACTCTTGTTGATTAAAATACCAAATTATCCACTCGCAATTGAAACTTAGCAAGACATATCAACAAACATTAGTTAAGGAAAGCACAAAACAATCAATTTCACTTGCAATTCAGAAGAGTCAGCATGCCCTAAAATGCATTCCAACAAACAAAATTGGGTAAAATTATAAAAAAACTCAGAGGGCCTCGATCATTTGTTTGCCTTTGGTTTTGGCACAAAGAACAAGGAAAGACGATAGGACAAATTATTTGATGACAAGTGGTTTAAATTGAGTGTGAGGATTAAATTATTCATCAAAAACATTCCCTTGATAGAAATGTAAACAATTGTTTGAGACCCCAAAAATGGAATAGGTAAACAAATGAGCGACGGCGGAGGGAGTAAAACAAATAGAAAAACATACCAAATGACGCATGATCCTTGGAAGTATTTCTAATCGTATCAACCCCAATTCTACTAGCAACAATAGAATTATGACTATTTATTCCACCATTTCTAACCAAACCCTCAGTTGCATCACCACTCTCATCATCCTCATCATCGTCGTCGTCATCGCCTTCATCTAAATCGTCGCCATCATCGTCACTACTTACTGAACGCGGGCCCCTATCTCCCCAACGCCGTCCATCAACGCTGTCGTCTATACCGCGTCGCTGCATCGCTGCCGGGAACATGTCATTGCTTCGTTGGTCGCCCGGCGAGAAGTACCTCTCACGGTTATCCATGGTGAACAACTGTTTTGGACCGGGTTCACTGCTTCCCCGGCGGGCCGACGGGGAGCAGCTGAACCGAACAGGGTTTTGGTCTTGGAAGAGAAGATGGGAACTCATGGTAGCGTCCGTACTTTGGGTTGGAACCAATGTGGTGTTGTTTGTCGACATTTTTGAAGTTGGGTTGAGCTCAAATTTTGATGTTGGGGATTAATTTAGGGGGATCATCGGTACATTTTAATCACTCAATCAATTTTAAACACATTTTCTTTTTTTTTGTAAATTTTAGACCGTAATTTTCTTTCGGTTTTCTACGAAAATCAAAATGAAAAGTATTAAATGATATTTTTATGCGAGATTAGAGATTAGAATATGCAATTACTTTTCCTATTTTTCAAAAGAAAAACATTTACTCCCTCCGTCTCGGTCATTTGTTGTCCTTTGGGTTTGGCACAAAGACCAAGGAAAGAGGAGGGAGTCAATTATAAGATGACAAGTGGACTAAATTGAAGGTGAAAGATCAAATTGCTCATCAAATACAATCCTAAAATAGAAAGGACAACAAATGATTGAGACACCCCAAAATGGAAAAGGACAACAAATGACCGGGACGGAGGGAGTAATTCTTTCTATTTTGATTTTCTTAACATGTGTCTAGTGGCACATATTAGAAAAGACAGAGTTTTTTATTGATAATATCGCTATAATATTAATAATCTAAAATTGTTAAGGTAATTTATTACAAAATATTTATAATATGTATTGATACATTTGGTTTTGACAATTAGCAAAACCTCATTCTAATACACTAGATGAAATTAACAACGGAAAATGTTATTAAGTCAATAACCCAAGACAATCTATTATTAAAAGTATCAAAACCCTGATTTTAGAAGCAAGAAACATTAAGGGGAAAATAAATTCATGGGTTTCGAATCCATAACCTCCAAAATAAAATAAAAGATGCTTTACCACTACACCACTTATCATAATCAAATGCTACAATAAATTGTTCATATTTTTTTCACTGGCGGTTCAATGGAACCCACGAACCCCGATTAAAAATGCCCATGTATATACTATGTTTAAAGAGCTCAAAAACTACTTTACTAGCGTTGTCATACGTGCGAGGATAAAAAAAAAATTACGGGTGCAACCATCGTACGCAAAAATTGCTAATTAAATAGGTCCATTTTTTGTGTAGAGAAAGGGTTTGATTCTTGAGTCAAGTGATTGTAAAAAGTAAAATTTGGGGTGGTCTATTCAATAAGTTATGTTCAATATCTCGAAGGAGAATGTCCCAATTATCGGTAGGGATTACTCTTTGTCAAAAAAAAAAAAAAAAAAAAAGAAAGAAAGTCATATCTAAACATCTCGACAATATTGGACAAGAAGATCCAACCGAGACCATAAAATCAGCAACGTATTAGCCTTACGAAAGCAGTGTTCAACAACTACTATTTTCTTAAAGAAATGAAAATCAAACCTCACATTTTTAATAGCCAAAATTTTCCAGGAAATTTGTCTTCTTCGAATTGAGTTGATTACACAAAATCATCTCATTCAATTATCAATTTTCAATTTCTGACAACTTAGTACCTAAAACGCATTCTTTTAAGGTAAGGACTTCAAAACAAGATTGTTAATTTAATGCACATGCTTTAACGTATAACATAATTACATTATCATTGTGATCACTTAGTAATTGTGACAACCTGAAGTAATGCAATAAGAGTAAACACATAAACAACAGTGGAAACACGTAAATGTTTAATGCATTTTAATAAAAAAAAAAAACCTTAAGTCTCACTAAAGCATTAAAATTGAGTATTAAAACAAGTTTAACAACTTAGCTACAGTAAAAGAGTAAGATGAAACATTAATACAATTCATCACGATCCCTCAAAATAAATACAAAACAAGTACAATCATCTTTTTCACTTAGAGAGAGAAACCATCTTTAGAAAGCTTTACGGTTCTTTTGCAATGGCGAGACACATGAAAGCCTCGTCACCTAATAGTAAATCAAAAAACAACAAAAATATTAGTTCATCTCCTAATAACTAACTTAAAAATAGTACTAATACGGCAAATAATACAAAATTGAGTGAAATTGTGTCACAGAAAATTGAGGCGGAGAGCTCGCATGCTGCTGAATTACGAGCTTTCAATCTTGATAAGGAATTGGCTGCTATTAATGAGGATAAATTTACTGATGATGAAGAATGGCAACGGCTGGTAATCGACGGAAGCAGAAACAAGTTGCGGAGACTGGTAAGAACCCTAAATTGAAGATTCATTCTACTAATATACAATCTGAATTGGAATATTGGTCTTCGGCTATTTAATGCTATGTTTTGGGTGTCAAGCCCTCCTAGTTCTGTGATAGGGGGATTTGTGCGTNCGGCTATTTAATGCTATGTTTTGGGTGTCAAGCCCTCCTAGTTCTGTGATAGGGGGATTTGTGCGTCGAATATGGAAAAAAATTATCAATTGATATTGTTGCCTTTCAACCTAATGGAGTATGCCTGATTAGATTTAAAAAAGGTGAGGATAAACAGCATGCCTTACAATCAGGGCCACTATTCTTTGATAATAAGCCTTTTATTGTGAAGGATTGGCTACCTGATTCTAAGCTGGTTAAAGAGAAACTCTCTATTGTGCTTGTTTGGATTCGGTTTTATGGGCTGGACATAAAATACTGGGGATTAGCTTTACCAAAGATAGCAGGGATTAAGGGAAACCCAATAAGATGTGACCAAGCTACTAAGAATAGGGAATTTCTAGGTTATGCTAGGTATATGGTGGAGGTGAAAGTTAGACAGAAACTGCCTGATTCCATTGAGTTCATTGATGAGCATGATGTGCTGCAGACACAGTTGGTGCATTATGAGTGAAAACAGTAGTTTGTTCTGTATGCAATAGGATTGGACATGTGGCTGACATTTGTAAGAAGCCTGAAAATATGGGTAACGTTAAGGCTGTACAGAAAGTATGGAAGACAAAGGCGGTGGTGCCTGCTAAGCAACAAACCCAACAACACCAAGGTGCTCAGCAGGTACCCTTATCTAGAGAGGCAGAAGTGCAAAGTAGTAGGGATGATGGGATATTGACTTTAATGGATTCTGTAGTAGTGGTTACTCCTATGCCATTTCAAGGGTCCTTATTGTCACATACCAGATTCATTAACAGATTGTCTAAGAAGGGAGTGGGGGCAGTCCAGTCAGGGCCTTCTTTCGTTAAAGTCTCATTTATTCCATAAGGAAAAATTTGTTGAATAGTATGGGGAAGGGGAAACTCTCAAACATTAATCATGGTTAGTATAGGATTTTGGAATGTAAAGGGGCTTAATAAAAGGAATAAGTAAGGAGATGTACGTAGACTCTTGTATCTTAATAAAGTAGGACTGTTTGGTTTGATAGAGACTAAAGTGAAAACTGTTAATATTGACAGTGTTCAGAATGGTCTTGGGAATAATTGGAGTTTTATTAATAATAATGACATTAAGGAAGGGGCGGAATAAGGATTCTGGGGGATCCTGCTCTTTTTTGTGTGACTTTTATAAGTAAGGACTGTCAGGTGATTCATTGTAAGGTGATTCACTTGCTTTCTAGGTTTGATTGAGTTTGTGTAACACCCCCATACTCCGAGGCACCTTACCAGGACTACCTCAAGGTATAAGGATGTTACCATCTCGGTTTCCCGAGGTAGTGAACATCACAGAAACAATAAAGAAACATTATTATTAATAGTAACGTTTAAAGAATACAAAATCATCTCTTAATACGGAGTACATGGCCAAACTAAACTGAATAAAAGAAATGTAAACAAATGTCTGCGGAAGCTACTACTGTGTGACTCCACCCTGCTAATTCCCCGTATGATCAGCAACCATCATAGTCAAAACCTGCTAAACAACCTGCTCACCATCCCCGAATGGATCATCATAGTTTTCAAAACAATAAACGGGGTCAGTCAGCTGAACAATCATATACAACATAATGTACGCAATAAACATCACCACCATACCACATCAATCACAAGTAACCGATTACACACCGAAGTATGTTTCCCTGCCAGTGGAAGACCGCAGCCAACCACCTAATCCACCCAAATAATAACCGACTACACACCGAAGTGCGTAGCCCTGCCAGTGGAAGACCGCAGCCAACCACCTAAACCACCCAGATACCCATGTCCCTTAATGTGCACATCCCTCCTACGTTGAGAGAACGCAGGAGGCGAACGATGAGGGTGAGTCCACATCTCGCAATGGCCCACAAAACAACATCACTATAACCAACATCTCCAACCACCATCACCATACAACTCCACCACCACAATATAGCACAACCATATAATCATATCATAATACAACCGTCACATTATAGCATACAATTCGACAGGCAACTGAGTAGGAGAACCTACCTTATCAGCATTCCAAGTACACACAAATAATTGCAATACAAATTCATCCATGAAACCATCACCTACAATAATTATCTTATAATAATTACTAACTACCACAATTCCCCAAATCAGAAATTAGGGTTACAACCAAATGGCCAAAACACTAGATCAAGGACTTACCCCAACGATTACGATACTAAGACGAGTGAAAACCTCAACAATCGATAAAGATGCGCCGCCGAAGGAAG
>VHZZ01026403.1:1629-15822 GCA_009801015.1 Silene noctiflora | reverse complement strand
TACAGCTTCGTACAAACCGATCCTACGTGGACCCATTTTTGGAGAATATTTTCATTTTTAACCTATTTTGTTAATTACTTTGGTAAAAACACCTACTTTGGCAAAAAATTCTATACAAATCGTCGTAAACCGCGGAAGAAAGAAATATAATGCAATATGTACTATGTCGAAGAGTAGTGTAAAATTACGGGGATTAAATATATACAATATAGGTAAGTTAAGTACTTATCAGTATTGATGAAGCTTTTCCTTTTCTTAGAATTCCTGGATTGATTGTGAAGGAACAAGGCCAATTCGATCAAACTGGGGAGTTGTTAAACGTACTATCTTCGAGGTTGCCTTTCCGTACCATATGTGGAAGGCGATAATGTTCCTCTGCATCTATGTTAAACACACTATTAAAGAAGAAGTTATACACAACAGATTAAATTTACACAGGATATGAATAAAAATTACACTATAAAAGCTTGAGGTTTAATAATAGTATGAGTAAATTGATAACTTATACCTTAAATAACTTGATTTTTCAAAACTTATACGTAACATAATTTTTTTTAAAACTTATACCAAAAATACCCAAATCTTATATACTTAATACCAAATGTCAACTCCGGTGGAAACAACGAATATGTGACCGTTTTGCCCCTTACATAATACTGGCCCATATTTACTTCTTACCTACAAATTTTACTTTAGTTTATCTTCCTCAAATTAAAATCCCCAATCCCCAAAAACCCCTAATCCCCTAATAAACTATATCACATTCAATCTTATACAATCAATCAATCTTGTTCAAGTGATCGATCAATCTACATGGCACGTCTCTCATCAAAAGTTATCAAGTATGTAAGCTTACCGTTATATTTCCTCCTACTTGGCTTAATTATGACATAAAAATTAGGGTTTTTTGGCATATTGAGATTAACCATGTTCAATTTTTTTATCTATGTTATGTTCGTGTGGAAATTATGTATTCAATGTGTATTTTAGTGACTTAGGATGTGTCGTTGGAATAAAATTAGGTAAATTAATTCGAAGTTTAGGAACTCAATAAGAACTTGACTAAGAGGCAGCTTAGTTTAAAAACTCACATGAACTTATCCACTAAATTTTTGTAAATATTACAGTTGAATGAATACTAAATTAGCCAACGTTACATGAGCATTCCAAATTGTAAACCTTGATCAGTTGATTTCTTATGACGATTAAGATTTAAGGTGGCAAAATATATATTTCCATTTCTTATTTCCATGGAAGTAGCAACAACAGTTTCCTGTGGATATTGAGGTGGTAATTGCGAATTCGAATAACTACTTGCTTTCGTCACAACATTTTTCATTCTAAAGTTTCTGTCTCTTGGTTGAACAAATAGGGATTTTTTTTTAATCTTTTGACTTATTTAGTTGTTAAATATTTTGAACCCATTTAGTTGTTAAATATGTTTAAGACCTTGATACAGTCTAATATTTTATTTTCACTAACCAAATTGACTACACACCGAGGTGTGTAGCCCTGCCAGTGGGGACCACAACCTTACCATCAAAATCCCCGGACCGCAGCCCGAACCCAGTTCCTTAATGTGCACATCCCCTTACGTTGAGAGAACGCAAGGAGCGAACAATGGGGGTGGACTGCCTCTCACAATGGCTCACAAAACACAACTCCAACACCAACCACCACCACCATCCACAACATACAACAACCACAACATATACAATAAACATATCCAGCATAAAGTTCGTCACATTAGCATATAACATTCTACAGGCAACTGAGTAGGGAAAACCCTACCTGATAAGCAAATCCAAGGAATGTCATTCAACGTATACACGGTCACGATATACCGCTACCGACACCTAAAACGATGATACAACCAAATTACACACGACCATAACCCTAACTCAAAACTGACAGATGGTGACGATGACTTACTCTAGTGGACGATTGGACAACTAGGTCGGAATCGACATATATATCCATTCACGTGTTGGTCTCCTGGGTAGATTCTAGTAAGGTGAAGGGTGAAAGGTAAAGGAGGAATACCCAGATCTAGGGTTGGGGAAGCAAAGGGAAGAAAAGAATGAAATGAAAACGATCGACGAGTTATGACAATTGCGTAATATATAATTACGCTGTCACTCACTCGGTCGAGTACTAACATACTCGACCGAGTCAACTGCACTCGGTCGGATGCCCCACACTCGACGGGGTGTCCCATACTAGATCGGGTCTAGGTCCATAACCAACGAGTAGTACGGTCAAGGTCGCACAAGTCAACTAAGGTCAGTCAACGGGTCCTTAAGGTCGGTCAACGGGTCCTCCAAAGGGACTGGTATTACAGTCTTCCCCCCTTAAAGAGAACTTCGTCCTTGAATTTCAGCTCTCCCCACTCAACGTCACGGCTTAGCTGGTTAGGTTCGTTACTAACTACGATGCAACTAATCATCGTCATCCATAGTCTTAATCCTACGTCACCATCGTCCATCTCGTCTCCTCTCCGCTCGTCCTACTTGCCACACAACACCATACCAATCACATAGTACGTACATACATCATTCATAGTCTTTTTCATGCCATTCTCATAACATATGCATACATCATACATAGTCTTCTATATTTTTTTTGTATAAGCTACGACACCATACGATACTACATGATACTACAATGCTTTTGACAAAACAATTAATGCAATTTTTTTCCACGTGCGCAATGCACCGTACCGCCCTTAAAAGGAACTTCGTCCCCGAAGTTCACCCGTCGGGTTGACACAGTCAAAGTCACGTAGCACTATACCACCCCCTAGATGCAAAGAAAGAGCACTCCCACATCGATTTTGTACTGGGTCGGTCAGACAATCAAGTCAAGAAGTAAGGTGTATCCCCGACACGACATGTCCCAACGAGGCCATTACCCCTCCCTTCCTGACCGGGTCTCAAGTCAAATCGTAACGCATGGCCGTTACCCGTCCAACGGTTCATACCCAACACTATATTATAAAATAAAACATAAACCATATTACAATACTGTACTCGGTCCAAACATAAGTAACAGGTCGAGTAGGTCACACTCGGTCGAGTAACAGGCACTCGGTCGAGTGCTCTGTGTACTCAGTCGAGTTGCTCCAAAACAGAATACCATCAGATCCTTGACCCGAAGGCACTCGGTCGAGTACGCCAGGTACTCGGTCGAGTCCGCTCTACTCGGTCGAGTACCTCTACCATACTTGATCGGGTCCTCAAAATTAAGAAAACAATCACAAAAGAAACTAACATCTCACCACCACGTCTACCTGCAATAAGATCAAAGTGGTGACTCAAAGCCACCTCGAGTCATATCAACTAATAAAGTCTAAAGACACAAAATAAGTTTAGGCCTTAAGGCCGCATACAACATTCGAAATGAAAGTTATGTGCCACAAGGGCGCCAAATATAACATAAGTTCCATAAAAAAATAACAAGAACATAAGTTCCGAGACCCGACGGCACCAAACAAAACTCTCCCCCGAAGGCAGGCGGTGGGACACCATACTCTCCCCCGAACCATCGCCCTTGGTCATCAAGCTGGCTCCCATAGTTAGCTCCCCACGGCTCAGTGAAGCACCCCGTCTCGAAGATCTCTGGTGCACCCCAAGAAGCACGGTCCACTCCATAGCAGTGAAAAATACCACTGTCATCACCGGGTCCCCTCCACCATGACGGCTGAGAAAGCCCCGCCCCGATACCCTTCTGCTGAGTCATCTCATGAAGGCCCCTTAACACCAAAGTGTTGTACATCCGCTCTGTCATCTCACTCATCTGCATCCTAGGATCGTGCACGGTGGGATAGCCTAGATACTGGTACATGGGGCCACCCTCGTGTAAATATGGGATCTCCTCCTGTACTGCTCGTGTAACTCTCGTCCCCCTGGGTGCCCGAGTCGTCTGGGTCTCCTTCCTCTTGCTAGAGGTTAGGTTCGGCTCTGGCATATCATGAAGTACGTGCCCCAGAATCAAGTATGTCTAGTCCTCAGGTTCCATATAATCGGTGCACTCCTCCAAATGCCCAGTCTCCGGGAGGTTTGCCGGATCGGGCAACCTCATCCACAACGTGCCCCTAACCCTCCGTGCCAAGGTCTTATCATCCAACACCCGAAGCCACCTCTGGCGGAGAAAGTAATCCCTATCCAAAGCCGGTACACTCTTGAACATAGCGGAAAAGTCGGGAGAAGGCTCGAAATTGGCCAGCTTTTGAGCTAGCCGGGTCACTATGGCCCCACAACTAAGGTGACGGTGGGGTGACTGGGACATAAAAGTTAGGCTGTTGCACAAGATCGTCGTGGACTGCAGTAGAACCTCACCTCCCTCTTTGGGTTCAGATAGGACATAAAAAGCATCACCTCATGTGAGTTTAGTTTTCTCATATCACTCCGCCCATACAACAAGCTAGTCATCATCCACAAAAAGATCTTACATGTTACATGCTGCACAACACTGATTAACATAGCACTCACATTGACTGCCATCCCGGTCAACAAAGAGAGTTACTCACTAGCCCGACACTCCTTGGCCACATCCAAGTAGTGGTGCGCGGTAGGCTTCTCAATCCCCAAGGCCTCGACAAAATCCTCCATGGTCAAGTCAAAGTCCCGGTTCATTAACTTAAAATGACAAGTCTCTGCATCCTTATCATATGTGAAGGAGCTCATGAACTCCAAAGTGAGGAACTCGTTAGAGTGCTTACTCAACCGGTACAACCCTATGAACCTCAAAGTCTCGAAGATGTGCCTCACATCGGCCTCAGTCCCCAAATCCACCAATATAGCCGTGTCCACGTACCTAGTAGCCCGGATGGTGCGAGTCAACAAGGATACAAAGGTCTCCCGTTTCCTAAAATCAAAAAATTCCACAGATGGGTGTTGTTCCATGGGTGGAACGGTCGGACCCTGACTTCCCTGCCCCCCTCTTAGCCCTAGTCCTCTTGCTAGGTGGTCGATTGGTGTTTGCTCTCGGCATGCTGCATTGACATCAATAGACAACAAAAGAAGGGGCTCAAGGGTTGTAGACAAAGGAAAATTTCAGTTTTCCCCCAACAACACAAGTGAAGCTTTAAGACGGATTTTTCGCTCAAAATACTCAAAATTAGTTGCAAAACATGATGGTATCATCCAATGGTCTTTTCTAGACTTAAAAGAAGATTAGAAGCATCAAAAGCCAAATTTCGAGTGAACCCCTAGAAAAATTTGAATTCAATTGGTACAAGTTTTGGCTTGAAATTTCAGTTTCTAGTATCAAAACAAGAGCTAAAACAAGTTCCATCATCATCTACAACCTAAATCTAATCTTAGAATCATGGCTTTCAATTCTAATTTGGGGATTTGTTACAAAAAAATAAAGAATTAATAAGAATAGTATTACCTTTCAAATTGAAAAGGATGAACAAGAAAGGATGATTAAGACGGAATTGAGGCGCAAGAACACAAGATCTTCAAGCTTTGATGAGAGAAAAACAATTTGAGAGGGTTTGAAAGGAAGTTGTTGTTGTGTTGTGTCTAAAATAAGAAGAAGAAAGGGGTTTATAAGTGAAAATTAAGAACACGCGTTTCTGAGTTAATTTGGGTACTCAGTCGAGTACGAACCGCACCCGGTTGAGTGTCCGCCACTCGGTCGAGTCCTAGGTACTCGGTCGGGTGTCTAAAATCGTAGATTTAATCAAGTTCTGCCTATTTACGGACTCGGTGGAGTATCCTTGGTACTCAGTCGAGTAGCCCTGACTCGGTCGAGTACGACCTTGTACTCGGTCGAGTTCCCCTAAAGTCAGTTGAAACGATTATGTTGTTAATATCAGTCGTTCTTGTAATAAAATGCGTCGTGCGGAGTCTGAAGAGCATCCCGGAACTCGTCACTTACTTAGCCTTACCTTGCTAGCTAATAACATATATTGAGAATACAACACATTCAAATTACTGTCAATTTACTGACTATCAACTCGAAATACGCATCTATACCTGGTAGTCTTACATCTATAACTTTCACATGTCAAAGTTCAAGTAATTCAATAGTCACATCCATACATTCTCTACTTTACGTCATTACTTGCACACTTATCCCTATGGCAAACATCCACCATTCGTATTCCATATCATGGAACTCGTAAGCATGTAAGATACATACAATCGCACACATCAAAACATGTTCAGCATATAGAACAAAAGTAAACCTCAACACAGTATCCCATCCCGAGTTTACTGACTTAAGCACATTGGGGTCGGGTTTCTAGAATGAGGGCGCCTTCTCACCCAAAACCAAACAAGGGACTCCCAATATACATACACTAGGTTCACTTTAATTAACTCCCTATGTTCATTAGGTTCGTTGATTACAGGTTCCAAAATCGTCGCTCTGATACCACTTTATAACACCCCCACTTACCAAGGAGCCTTCTCTAGACCTTCCATAATAACCAAGGGTGCTACCATCTCGGTTAACTAAGGCATGTACATATCAAATCGACCATTTGAGAACATACATTATTTATTATACAACTTACAAGAGACCATGAAGCATAAAACTATACAGAAGAAGATAGACTACAACTGGTAACACTATTACATCTACCGACATCTCTACTCAGCGACCTCCCATCCCCAGGGCAGCATCAAAACAGATAAGCATCCAACACAACAACTACACCTGCAAGACAGCCTGCTCACCATCCCTGAATGGATCATCACAGTTTCAAAACAACAACGGGGTCAGTCAACTGTACAACAATATATAGTATAATGCATAAATAACAATCGATATCCAGCAACCTCCATCACCATCTTCATCACAACCAAACTGACTACACACTGAGGTGTGTAGCCCTGCCAGTGGGGACCGCAACCTTACCACCAAAATCCCCGTACTGCAGCCCGAACCCAGTTCCTTAATGTACACATCCCCCTTACGTTGAGAGAACGCAAGAGGCGAACAATGGGGGTGAACAACCTCTCACAATGGGTCACAAAACATAACTCCAACACCAACCACCACCATCCACAACATACAACAATCACAACATATATAATAAACATATCCAGCATAAAGATCGTCACATTAGCATATAACATTCTACAGGCAACTAAGTAGTGAAAACCCTACCTGATAAGCAAATTGAAGGAATGTCATTCAGCGCATACATGTTCAGGATACACCACTACCGACACCTAAAACGATGATACAATCAAATTACACATGACCATAACCCTAACTCAAAACTGACAGATGGTGACGATTACTTACCTTAGTGGACGATTGGACAACTAGGTCGGAGTCGACATATATATATCTATGCTCGTGTTAGTCTCCCAGGTAGATGCTAGTAGGGTAAAGGGTGAAAGGTAGAGGAGGAATACCCAGATCTAGGGTTGGGGGAAGCAAAGGGAAGAAAAGAATGAAATGAAAACGGTCGATGAGTTATGAAAATTATGTAATATATTATTATGCTGTCAGTCGCTCACTCGGTCGAGTACTAACATACTCGACCGAGTCAACTACACTCGGTCGAGTGCCCCACACTCGACCGAGTGTCCCATAATAGGTCGAGTCTAGGTCCATAACCAACGAGTAGTACGGTCAAGGTCGCACAAGTCAACTAAGGTTGGTCAACGGGTCCTCAAGGTCAGTCAACGGGTCCTCCAAAGGGACGGGTATTACATTGAGTCTATGGAGGTTTTCCGGGAAACCTCGTAATTTCGATGCTAGACCCATTTGGAAGACTATTAATGGTCGAGACTTTACTTTCCACAAAGAATGTCATGCCTTACATATTCACCATCCGGGTTTTCGGTATTGGCATTGTTTCATTGCTAGTACTCTTATTGCCCAAAAAGAAGCAAACAACTTCTCGGAACTAGATCTTGTTTATCTTGAATCACCTATCAACGCCCATGGAGACTATAATTCTCGATATGATATATTCCAATTTTTACTTGAGAGGTGGAGTGATATTCAAAAGGGTAAAGACAATACAACTTATATTGTCAATAGAAGTTTGATCACGAGGTTGGCTAAGAACTTTAACCCGAAGTTCAATGAAAACAAGGCTTACAAGCCAATGAGAGGAGGAACCCTCCTCGATATGAGTGCATTGATCAACAAATTTTATTGGGTAGATCATGATAATGTGGTCGGGAATTATGAGTGGCTTACGAAAGACTCAATACCCTTGATCTTGCCAAGTAAAATTTGCCGTATCAATGTGAGCCGAGATAACTATGTTCTTCCTATTTCTCATCAAGCAAAGTTTATCTTAAGCAAGCAACAAGATCCCCAAGAAGCCTCTTCTACACTTGTTACTCCACCTTACCCCTTTACTTTTCAAGATTTCACCGTCAACGACCCTGTTGAAGGAAATGATTATGCAACCTAATTGTTGAAACATATCCATAGGGAGGCCTACAAGGATCGGGTCAACGCGTATTATGCCGAATATCCAACCCTCCTGCACCTAGCTAGGCAAGGACTAATCGACCACAAATGTCCTTTGCCAGATTAGGTGGATAAGAGGGTGTTCTTTCCTATTGCCTTCCAAGATGAAGGGGTCGAGAGTTTGGGTCGGAGGAGTAGAGAGCTTGTTGAAGATGATGAAAATGGTGAAAGTTCCGATAATGGTGACAATGAATATGATGAAAGTGGCGATCAAAGTGATGATCAAAGTGATGATGGAAGCGATAGCTCGAGCTCTAATGAAGGGAGTGATGACGAGAATGCCGAGATTAGTCGAGTGTAAAAGTAGATGACAAAAAAGAGGATGGCACACATGGATGGTGATGGCTCCCAAAGCATTGCCCTTGTTCATATTTGTGAGTCTCCTAAACCCCTTTAACTTCTATTTTCACTCCTGTTTAAATTTTGTTAATTGTATTTTATAATATCTTTTAGCATAGTTCATGTAGTGTCGTTTTGGACCCTTCATGGCTATGAGTTTTGAGCCTAGCAACATCAAAGACTCGCACCTCGGTCGCATTGAGGTGCTTTTAAATATTTTTGCTCCCGCCATGAAGAATCCAAAATGACAAATTAAATCATGCATTGCATTCATGGCCCATGGTCAAGTCTACCCCGTATTTTTGCACTATAAATAGTGTTTTATTTGGTTTGGGGAAGACCTACTCATAGGCTATTCGAGTCAATTCAAATTGGCTCTCCGAACAATAGAAAGCATGCATTACTTAGTATAATTTATATTAGTTTGCATCACTTGTACATATTTATCATATTGTCTTTGCATGGTTAGGACATTTATTCATGCATTTGCATTTTGCATTTTGCATTTTCCCTTGCCCACTTTTGTACATTGAGCACAATGTCCGGAATAAGTATGAGGATGAGAATTATAATCCCAAAAATAATAAAAACTTGAAAAACTTGAAAAATTCAAACATGTTCTTTCTTTTCCAAAAAAACAAAACTCCTAAAAATTTGAAAATTTTCAAAAAACTAAAAACATGTTTTTACTTTGTAGTGTATAGCTTTAGAATTATATACTTGTGTTTGTTACTCTTCTCACATAGGGAATACACCACATTCGATACATCCTTAAGGGATGCATGAAGAGCCGCATGATATGATCGTTCCGTTCTCTTGTCCCTACTCTTTTTATGTTAATGATAATGTGTTGAATTTTTGCATATCGTCTTTTTTATTATGAGTTGTTAGAAGATGCATTTAGATTACTTGCCATATAATTATTAGAGCATGTGTATTATCTTATGTATTTGTAGTTGCATCATGGCATATAGCGTACATTTAGGAACAATTTGTGAAAATGCCTAAATAGGGAAGCTTGACAAGTGTATATAAGGCCCTTGTAGATACTTTTTCTCCTTGAGGCTTTCTTTGCTAGAATACTTACAAGACACCCTGGGTTGTGTCATACTAGTATCTTATGTCCCATGAGCTAAGGCCTAGTCAAGGCTTTGCATGTGAGTCACCTTGTCCAACCATATGATGTGATATGGACTCGATAAACTTGTATAGGTGACCTTGATTGACTTGGTAGTTTGGCAACCAAAAAATCATTTCATTAATAAGTTTGCAATGCTCTTTTCAAATTTTTCATTGTGGATAAATCATAAAGTGAACCTCAAATATTTTGTAAAGTGAAATGTCACAAAGTAAGTTGAATTTGATGGAGGGGTACTACTTCGATGTGCTTTGGTGAGGGATCCATTGAATTGGGATCCCATATGGTTGTGAATTCGACCACCCAAAGACAGAGTGACTATCACCCCGAAAAAGCTATTGTCTAGAGGTTAACCGGTTGCCTAATAAGTGATTGACGAAAGCAAAGGACATTAGCTGGTGAGGGACAAACCCCCATCTAATGTTTTGGAATGTGAAAGTGAAATAAGGTCAAGTTTTAAATGTTAGTCAAATCCACTTTTGTTTAAAGAATTAAGCATGTCATCCCCCAAAACTTTTTGTTATGCCACCTTGTCGAGTTTGGGACGATACTTGGCCTTTACACTTGTAAAGAACCCGAAACTTGCCATGTCACATGCCACTAACACTATAGGGATCATCCTTCCATCCCATCCGATCGCCCTTGACGAAAGCATTTAGCAATTTA
Source organism: Silene noctiflora (assembly GCA_009801015.1). NCBI lineage: Eukaryota > Viridiplantae > Streptophyta > Magnoliopsida > Caryophyllales > Caryophyllaceae > Silene > Silene noctiflora. The sequence continues at coordinate 5,228 of VHZZ01026403.1, read as the reverse complement.
TGACAAAAGTAGCCTAGTTTGACACCACTTGGAGGTGATTTGTTTGTATCCTCTTAGACTTAGTGACTTAGAGAACTAGTATATATGATGGAGTCTGTAACCTTTTATTGCTTCCCATTTAGTTGATTTCCGCCACTCATATGAGGAAAGTGGCTGTTCTTTTGTAGATGCATTATTTACTTTGATTATGGGCTTCATGTAGGATGCATCACCATTTTGGCAAGTCCCACCTTGCCTTACAAGGAGTCACCCTACCTCATGGATGTCTTGTTGTAAGTTGAAGGGGCGAAGTGATACCCACTACTTGTCTCACATCGGGTATGTTATTAGGTTAGTTAAATAAAGGTCTTAGTTTTAGTCACCTCTTTACTCGGGATGAGCAAAGGTTCGGTTTGGGGATATTTGATGTGACTCGTATTTACGCACATTTAGTCCCCTAACTAGCCTTGTTCTACACGCTTTTATATATGTATTAGGGTCGTTTCTTATCTTTAGCTACCTATTTGCTATTATATAAGATTTTGGTGCTTTTGGTAGGAGTAGAATGCTAACCTTGGATTCTTAGAGCATTTCGGAGGCTAAATTGATCGCACTTAATGACTAAGCAACAAGGAGGGACCGAGACTAAAGTCCATAGTAGATATAAGAAGTATTCGGGCAATGATGGAGAGCCCCAACGAGTTCTGGAGAGCCCCCACGAGTTTTGGGGCAGCAAGGCCAAAGAGCACAAGCACTGAAGGAATTCTCATGCGAGTCCCAAGACAAATCGTGCGAGTCCTCCCTGACTCGCGTGAGTCCCCCAACAACATGCTTCCTTTTTCATCTCATGGACTCCTACGAGTCCTACTGGCTCTAACACTTCCTTAGACTCTCTTAAGAAGCCTAATCGCCATTTAAGCCCTTAGTTTACCCTAAAATTGTACTTAGTATAAATAGCTTATGTAATTGATCATATCATCATACATTAGAGAGACCATCTCTTAGCTTAGATTAGTTTAATTACACTTTAATCCTTTCCTTGTTATTCAAGTAACTTTAGATCTAGTTTGTAATTGAAGAATTCTTGGGTTTTGGATTGAGGAATTGACAACTCTTCATCATTAATTAAAGCTTTCTTCTATTGTTCTTCCATTTTATTGTTCATCTTGAATTGGTATAATCTTCTTACTCTTTACTTAATCATTTACTTACTCCTTTGTCAATCACTTCATCTTATCAACATGTTTACGCTTGTTAAGATGTTTGACACTCTCTATGATATGTTTACCATGATGATGTGTGAGTAGTCCTCTAGCTAGGGATAGTGGGGATTAGGGGAGTAACCATAGGTTAGATCTATGCTTGATGAGTTCATATGAATGATTGTTTGTTATGTTCTTCAACTTATGCACATGTTATATCTGATGAAATGCTTGATTGACAACCCAATATGATTCTCTATCTCTTTAACAAGACATGTAAAACATAAATCAACTCGAGGATTGTTAGACCATGCATATGTTGAATAGGGATAACGAAGTCATTGTAGATGTCGTTAGCTATAAATAAACTCGACTCCGAGACCTAAGTCTTCCTAGGGATTGTAAGATATAAACAAACTCGATCCCAACATAATTATAATCATTTACCAGATTCGTTACTATGATCATACCATGTTTCCCCTATGAACCCTTGACACCCTTGTGACTTTAATCAATTGTTTACATCTTCACTTTTATTTGCATGCTTTGTTATTTCATTTGTTTACACTTTCGTTGTAGTATCTTAGTTTACTTCTTAACCCAATTTGTCACACAAAGACATAGCTACTTGCATTTGATAACTACTTGATGACCCGTCCATTGGGATCCGACCTTTACTTGCTTCTTGCTAGTTAGTTGAGCATAAATATTTTTTTGATAGGGTGTGACGACCTAGATCCGCATTAAGAGTGGAGGAGTTGGAGTATTGTGTTATGGTATTGTGGAGACGTAAGGCTGTTCGGGAGACAGTCTTACGTGTGGTGTCACGTTGTCTGGATGAGGACGGTTAACAACCGGACCCGGTACCATGGGTGTGTTCCGAGAACCATGTTAAGGACCGTGGTCCGACAGTTGGTGATGGCGTTGCGATGTCGTCACCGGGTTAGATGTGGAGGAGATATAGAGGGGAAAACTTGTGTTGTTGCATTCTCATCATTTTATATCATGGTTAATTAGTCATTCACATGCATTTAGGTTTGTAGGCATTTGTATTATTGAAGTTAACTAAATGTTTTAAATTGTCTGCGGTGAACCATATGATGATTTCCGCTCATATGGGGAGTAGTGTCGTGACAGGTAGTTGTGCATAGATTCCATTGGAGGCTTGAAGCGGTCCTCATTAGCATATTGTCACTTTTGTATTCTTTAGCCTTTTGACTCTATATATAAACTCCACTTTTTATTTACTGGGTTGTATAATTTGGGATCGTGTTTAGATCCCCGGATATATATTATAGTAACTATTAACTAGCTCTACTTGTTTAACACTAAACTTATCAATCGTAAATCATTTCCTTTGTCGTATGCTCGCATTATAAACTTGGGTAACCAAGCCATGTGACACTTCCAAGGGTTAGGACGGACTTGAGGAAGGCCTCCCAACTTTTGGAGGTGTTACACGGATGATATCCGTCGCAAAACCTAAATTAGCGACGAAAAGTCACCTTTTGTGACGGAATTTTCCATCGCTCAGTGACCAGTTTTTGTAGTGGATAAAATAGGGAACTCGACAATATTCATTAACACTTAGGCCCTGTTCTTTCGGACTTTTTAGAGCTAAACTGAAATTGAACTGAGCTAAATTGAAATGAACTGAGTTGAACTGAACTGAACTGAATTGAACTAAACTGAATGGAGCTTAACTGAACTGAACTGAGTTGATTGAAGCTGAACTGAACTGAAATAATATTTATATTAATATCAATATTAAATATAATAATAACAACGGAAAATTCACGTGGTACTCCCGAATTTTGTCGCTTTTCATATGGTACCCAATATTTTAAGTTTGTGCACATAATAACTTTTATCTTTGATTTTCATGCACAACATAACCTTTCTGTCACTATAAAAAATTTGAATCGAGCTTAACTCATAGGCCGGAATTCGAAATTGGCCAATTTTTATTCTACAATGAGTATCTCGTCATAATTTACGATCTGGAGAAAAAAAATTGTCGACTGACGTTTTTCGAATGATTTTTTTTCGCTTTATCAAATTATAAATCTCGAAAAGGTAATCCAAATTTTTAAAACAATTACGCAATTCCGAGTTCTGGTCTGTAATTTATGCTCAGTTAAAGATTGTAAAAATGATAAAAGGGCAAGTTATGCTTGAAAAATATAACTTCAAGGGCATAATGTGCAAAAAGTTAAAAAGTTGGGTACTACGTGCAAAATGATAAAGTTTAAAGGTACCACATGAATTTTCCGTGATAATAATTAATAATAATTGTAATATATAATAGTGATAGTATTAATATTAATAACTATAAGTTGTTGGAGTGAGTGTCCTCAACAATGGTGCGATCACGATGGTAATTTGAATATCATTATTATAATCTCAATATAAGAATAC
>VHZZ01026392.1:7038-23963 GCA_009801015.1 Silene noctiflora | reverse complement strand
TGTTTTGAGGCAAAATCAGGCTAAATGATGCTCCTCATTACTGTTCATTATGAACAGTAAAATGTCTTGCCTATATTTTGGTAAGGGGTAAAGATAAATGAATTTTTTGTGTACATTTTTCATTCACCGTTACTATATAACAACCCGACCCGCCACCGTCGTAACACAACCCCAATAAGATGAGATGTGTAACTTTTGACCTATTATTTGTCCTCACTTAAGCCTAAAAGCACAAAACCTTGTTATTAAGTGGTGGGTGGAAACCCATATAAACATATCATAAGCCACATATTTTCCCGATGAGGGACAACTTTCCTCTCATACTCTTGGGGTGTTACATACTATCCCTTCGGTTAACTTATATTATACGTTGCTACAATTATCACACCAAGTCAGAAAAGCTGGATGCCACGTGCGGAGCACGCGACATTCCAACTAGTTTGAGACATTTGATATAGTTATACAAAGATATAATCATGATAAAATATTTTCATAGGATATGAGCAATATCTTATCTAATCACACAAATTTGAATTGCTCGCGAGCTTTTCGAGTCGAGCCAACGTTTACTTGGCTTGACTCGTTAAACTCTTGACCCGAGCCCGAGCCTAAGCCTGAGCCTGAGCCTGAGCCCAAACCGACCTCACACAAACCAAACTTTAACCGAGCCGATCTCAAATGGCTTGCGAGTTGTCTCGTCTCAAAACCCCTGTAATTAGGCCGTTTGTTTTCTTCCTCAAAATTCAGGAGATCTATCGTTCTATATCTTCGCGTCGAGATATTTTCGTATTTGTCTTCATCCCATTTTTAGGCGTTTCTTCAAATTCCTAGGGTTTTTTTTAACGCAATCTTCAGGTTCGTTTCTATCTCCTTTCCCCCGAATCTCGATCATCGTTTCTCTTTGATTCCTTTGTTTGATTCTTTGACTTTCTTTCTATTTTGCTGCATTTTGGTGTAATTTGCTATCTAACTTATAAGTGACTAGAGAATTGATTATTTAAGATGCTCATTATATTTTGCTTGCACAATTCTGGTACTATTTTATTTAATTTACTAGGGTTTGGATCTCTGTATTTCTGCAGAGTTGTCGATTTTCCCCCATTTAGAGAAGCCGCTGAGTTCAGTTTTTTTTAGGTTATTCTAAGTTGTTTCTGAAAAGATGACATCTTCATGGGAGGATTCAGTAGCGGCTGAGAATGATAAGGTGGTTGAGAACGATAATGTGAGGCCCTCTAGTAATACGCGGCCCACCAAGGCTGCTTACGTACCTCCACACCTTCGTAATAGACCACCGTCAGCTGATTCTACTTTGGAGTTAGGGTCCGCTTCTTCACAGGGTGGACTACCACCTGCTAATGCTAATGCTAATGGTAGACCTACTTTTGTGGGACCACCTGGTGGGCCTAGATGGGGCGCTGAGGGTGGGTATGACGGTGGTCGTGGTAGTAATGGTCCTAGTGTTGGATATGTTGGTGGTGGTGGTGGTCGTGGAGGTGGATGGAATAACCGGAGTGGTGGGTGGGACCGTGGCAGGGAATCAAACCCATTTGGGAATGACAGTGAAGATGTTGTTCCTGAGCAAGCATTTGAGCAGGAGAATACTGGAATTAACTTTGATGCATACGAGGATATCCCTGTTGAAACTAGCGGGGATAATGTGCCACCCCCAGTAAATACGTTTGCTGATATTGACCTTGGGAATGAGCTTAATGCAAACATCAGAAGGTGCAAATATGTGAAGCCTACGCCAGTTCAGCGTCACGCTATACCGATTTCACTTGCTGGGCGGGATTTGATGGCTTGTGCTCAGACTGGCTCTGGGAAAACTGCAGCCTTTTGCTTTCCAATTATTAGTGGTATAATGAAGGGTCAACAGCCTCAGAGACCTCATGGATATCGAACTGTCTATCCACTTGCCCTTATTCTATCTCCTACAAGGGAGTTATCAATGCAGGTATGGATCGGTTGATAATTGTGTACCTATCTTAAAGTAATATGCTTGAGCTTTGGCTGTAGATATTAGTGACCTTTCTTTATGGACCATTGATTGTGTGGTTGCCAATCTATATATAGATTAATGAGGAAGCAAAGAAGTTTGCATACCAAACTGGAGTCAGGGTGGTTGTTGCATATGGAGGAGCTCCAATCAACCAACAGGTTATTTTTTTGTTACTTAATTAACATTACTGTTTCATGTTTTGTGCTCACTCCTGTGTTGTTCCATTTAATTATTGTCAGTTTTTCTTAATATTTAATATTTATCGAAGTTAATGTTGCTTTGCCACACATGCAACGTGGTTATGCGAATCTTACTGTTTAGTTTTTTCGTGTCCTATCTGTTTTTCAGCTTGAATGCTGCATAGTATCTTTTAGATGGAATCATTCGAAATTTAAGCGATACATTTTATGTGTCGTTCTGCTATCACTTTTTCTAAAGCTCGCTGCGTGAACTCATAAGAATATAGAAGGCCTTTAAGAGTTTAAGGTTGTTTACAGCGAAAAAAATTGTGTTCTTTGCGCACAACAATTTGCTCTCCATGCGCTTTTTCATGGAGAATAATGGATAGCGGCTGTCCTTTACTCTTGGATAAAAGCAAATGAGAGCTACTATTTATCGGAACTGCGACATAGCTGACCATTCATTTTTTTAATATATTATTTTTCTGGGTATACATAGAAAAGATTGAAATATGTTAGACCAAAACATGATGAGGAGAGCGTGTGTGAGAGCTCTACTATTGTGGGTGTAAAAGTTGCTTATTGCTCTCAACTCGGAGAATGTAGATGAAGTACAAAATGGAGATGCTTTATCATCATGTAACGCTAGCAAAAAATTCTTAATAGTTTTTGATGAACTTATTTTAGAGACACCAAATATTGAGAGAATTCTTCTCGAAGTTGAAATGTATGAGATAGATCTAATATGGTTGTCACAACCAAATCAAAAGTGGCAATGAAAACTAAACATGTTTTTAAGTTGCCGAGACATTCTCTTTAAGTGTTCCCTCATATTCACTATAATGTTTCTCTACTCCGTTTTGGACATATTCACTAAAATATTCCTCTTCCCGTATGACAAAAATGTTAGGCTAACATTATACAATCTCTTACCCTACATGTCATTGCTTAAGTACCACATGTGCTCTTCTCTAAAATAGTGTCCAAATGCTAGAAGAACATTATAATATAGTGAATAAGAGGGAGTATAAATATTGGAGTGAAAACTAGCTGGAGGAAAAAACTTTACGATCTAAGCTTTAAGCTTTATAGCTGGTAGTCACACACTTTGTTTCCTTATGGAATAATGGGTTTTCTGCATTTTGATATGAGTCATAAACAATGACAAAATTAGGTGGATTTGTTGAAGTCTTCATTCTCTCATATTAAGCTATAAGAGTGTTTGTTCTAGTTGTTTTTGGACTAATTTAATCACTCTTTAGGGGGCATTTGGTTCAAAAGGTCAGAATGGATTGGAATGGAATAAGATACCATGAGGATTTGTTCACTCTGTAGTTGTATGGAGGGGGAATGGGGTTTGAAATTTGAGGGGAAAAGTGGCTATGGGATTCCAAGCGTTTGGGTGGAATTAGAAACCATCAAGTTCTAACTCCATTCCAAAACGGTCTAACCAAACACTAGAATGGTTAAATCCATTCTATTCCATTCCAACTCCTCCAATCAAACACCCCCTTGTCTGTGATGTAAAACTACTTGAGTTTTAACGACTTTTAGAATAACTCATAAGCAACCCGTACGAGGTGGCCAAATTATGTGAGAGTTGATTTCCTTATTCGCCTAGAAGTCTAATTTTAGTTTAATTAGGAGTAGTTAGTTTAAATATCCCCCTTTGTATCTTGTTTCATATTCCGTATTAATTAAAACGTTATTCCCCTTCCCTTTGTTTTGAAGATCATCTCGATAATCAATTCTTAATCTTTATGTTCTCGTTAAACACGCTCTTTGTTCTCTCAATGTATTTAAATAAAGAAGTGCCTTCTTCTGGAATTTATTTTAAAGAAAATAGGTTTTCTTTTACTCTTTATTCATCTTCGACTCTTCCTATGATTATTTTCCCATAATATTATATATGTTTGCAAACCAATCCAAATTTTGGAGTACTTCACGAGCTCGTAGTGTCTTTGGAGTCGTTGACGCTAATTTAATTAGTTGTCCTAATTGTCCGTGAATAATCATTGTGATTCATTCACTAACGACTTCCCCCCTTTTTGGGCTTTTGTATTGTTAATGTATATCTAGGATCAAACGAGGAAGTTATGAATTAAAAGATCTGGACATAAAAATTATACTATGTAATCCATTACACACCATTTTAGGTTGAATCAGACTACTTGAAAAGCAAAGCACACTAATTTTCCTTAGAAGCGTTGAAGCAACTCATAGAAGAGTGGTACACTATGTTTGATTCTTTTACAAGTACTTAACACGTATGTGCCAAGTGTTAGACTTGGGCATTGTATGAGAAATTCCCACGTCTGGTTTAAACAACAAAGTCTGGTTACTGGCTAAAAGGCCGAGCTTTTAGCTTTTATCACTTTATTCTCTTTAGGGAATGTATTTGTAGCTATATGGATGAATGTGAACTGTTGTATCTTATGTGCTTATTCTCAATGCTTGTTACCCAAAAAAAGTGTCATATGTTCACAACTTTCTGAAATTAGTAAACACGTCGACACGGTCAACGGTGTGTCTTGACCAATATAATGGACACGACACGACATGGTCAACCGAGAGTCTTGACCAAAATTTTCTTTTAAAAAAAGTAATACACAAATTAAATACAATTAAATTAAAATTTAAAAAGCAATAATTAGAACCACATACATAACAAAAAGAATCTGACCCACTCTAGTAAAAGTAGACTTACCTTTAGTTAAAAAATAATAAAATAACACAAATTAATAAACCAGCCCTCCAGTAATTAAAGTAGAAACATCCCACTTCCCCATATTTCTATCTTTTCAAGTAAGATGAAACTTATTTTCTCCAATTTCCAATATCTTTGTGTTGTCCATTCAAGCCTTCATCAATGGCTTCTCCATTTCTTTTTTTCAGGTATTTCATCCTCTTGATTTATATTATATATCAATAGTTCTCTAGTGTTCTAGCCCCCTCCGCTACTGTCTAAGTCATATCCCTCTTTTTCTCCTTCATGGAAACCATGGTGTCAAAGTTGTGTCAGTGTCGTGTCCACCATAGCCGTGTCAGACACGTGTCACGGGTCGTGTCGGCCACCGTGTTGTGTCAGACACGCGACACGGTACCAACCAGGTGTGTCGGAGTAACACAGCTTATAGCTCTATACGGGAGTAAGGATTAGTAGCTATATGGATGAATGTGAACTGTTGTATTGTATGTGCTTATTCTTAACGCAGCTTACCGGTTACCCAAAAAAGTGTCATACTTATCTGCGTAGTGGGTACAATGTGCTCAAACCGCTAAATGATTGCCTCATATTAAAAGAGTAAGAAACCCAACATACATTGAAAATAAGAATGTGAAGACATTATGAAAAGTTATAAATCTTGAAACTTTTTATCATAGTATAAGGTAAATCAATACTTCATAGACTCATATGGCTTGTATTCAAAGAGTCCTTTTCGTAATACATATGTTATCACAACTTTCCTTGTACAACACAACAAAGTGTTTCATGTGCTTTTATTCACAAGAGTTCTTTCCTTGGTGCATATGTATCACAACTTTCTTTGTACAACACAACAAAGTGTTTCATGTGCTTTTATTCATAAGAGTCCTTTCCTTAGTGCATATATTATCACAACTTTCTTTGTACAACACAACGAAGTGTTTCACGTGCTTTTATTTACAAGAGTTCTTTCCTTAGTTCATATGTTATCACAACTTTCTTTGTACAACACACCAAAGTGTTTCATGTTCATTATAAATATACTCCCTACGCTTTAAAATGATATTCCAATTTACTTTTACATGGTCTTAAATGCATAATTTTGACCATAGTTTCTTTTTTTTTCTTTTTTTTTTGGGCATTTATATAAAGATATTCTGATAAGAAATGCAAGTATATCAATATCATGTCATAATCATTTATATTTTGTTATATTTTTATGGTCAAAGCTTTGCTACTTTGACCATACAAAATTAAATAGGAAGCCATTATGATGGGGAACAATTATTTTAATTGTACATAGTCGTGGTAGAATTTAGGCCCGGAAAAAATCCAAATATAACCCCAAATCCTTTTTGATCCCCTTAACTCGTACGTGACATGAACAATGATGGACTTGTTATTAACCCGCTTGATCCAAAGTGACCCAAATTGATAAATTTATTGATTAATAAATGTGAAATGACTTATCTACATACCCTTCAACTAGAACAAACATGGACCGATTTATGTGTATCGAAGATGGGCGAAACGAGATATTCTGAGAAGTATTGGCTAAATTGAAATATTGGGTGAGTTGACCGATTTATAATGTGTATCGGCCAACTCGGCCCGATACGGATGAGCGAGTATAAATTGTAGCCGACCAAATTTTGTAATAAAAAGCTCTTAAACAATTGTATCACATTGGTCAAATTAATTATTTTAAATAAATTAATGTACAATTTATATGAAACACCCAAAGATGATAAAATATCCACAAAAGAAAATAAATATCACGAGATTCACCACGATAACCGTGACTCGACGGCCAAGTCCTGTAGAGGACATTTCGCGACACCGTTACCGTGATCGCAACATCAATCGGTACCACGATTTTAAACCATGGTATTCCCATAATAGACCCAAATTTGAAATGATTCCCAATCTAATTTCGAAGTTCGTCATAAATGGTATCCAAATGACCCAAAGTTCATAGATATCCAATATGACCCATTCCATAATTGATTGTAAAAGACCCAATCCGTAATAACCAGAACAAACTAGTCCCAAAAATTGAGCCGTAACATTACGCCCGGAACATACCTGAAATTGAAAACCAACCTAATCTGACCGTCTCGAATGACCCGTTTGCAAGGTCTAATACTTCAATTTGTACTTTGTAGTAAAACACTTTCAATACCTCAATCCTTGGTATTTTGTTGGCTGCAACGTTTTTCGATGCTACTTGATGGTACAATACACAACATAATTTCGTATGACACATGTCTTATGCTTGAGCTCCTTGCACCATTCAGAAGTGGAGGAAATCTGTTTATATATTGTGATTCAGGCCTTTTACTATAACGTCAGTAATTATGCTAGGAAGTTTCGGTAAGTTGAATTTCGGAAAATGATTTCAAAATACTTGCAACACTTAACTAATTTAGGTGTGTCTTGTTCCTGACAGCTTGAATTAGGGGTTTCCCTAGAATTGTAGTATGCTCTGATTGGGGTTGCCTTTGGATGCATAATGAAACCACCTTGAGTATGGGAGTAATCTATTGCAGTGGGATACTTAGGGGTACATAGACTTTGATGGTTTAATGCATGGTAGGAGTTCCACCAACAAAAAGAACAATCAGCTGTCGTAGTTGCTATTTATTTCCGTTGGCACACCCTCGTCCTATTTTTGAATTCTGATATATCTGCATTGATTAGTTTGATTATTTAATTTCAGGAGTAGAAGAATATTGACTGCCTTAGGTTATTTATTTTAATGGGTGATGTAAAACTTTCATCAATGGGTATCTTATGTACAGTTGCGAGAGCTCGAAAGAGGAGTTGATATTCTTGTTGCTACGCCTGGAAGACTGGTAGATTTACTTGAGAGGGCTAGAGTGTCGCTACAGATGATAAGATACTTGGCACTTGATGAAGCTGATAGAATGCTTGATATGGGTTTTGAACCTCAAATCAGAAAGATAGTTGAACAAACTGACATGACACCCCGGGGCGTGAGGCAGACCATGCTGTTTAGTGCAACCTTTCCAAAGGAGATACAGGTTTGGTTGTTGTCAATCCTCCTCTCTTTAACTCTCCCATTAGTTATTGATGATTACTATTCAGCCATCACCTTTGTCTAGCAATGGATGATCGTTCAATACTGTTATGGCTTTTAAAGTTATCGGTCAACTCACAATAGAGTAAGCATGCCAAAATGCAACACTTTTTGCAGCAAGGATGTTCTATACATAATTACATTATGTCATTGGACCTTTTGTGGAACTCTTCAGGTTAGCTGATACCATTCTGTATGAGGATTGAGAGTTTGTTGTTCTTCTAGAGATCCGTCAATTATAGATAGCTTGTCTTTTTGTAATTGATGATTTTTTTTAGTTTATCTGTCTTAAGTGAGATGCTGGCTTCTTTACACAGTTTACCTCTGAGGAGTTGTGTTTCCAAGGAAAATGCATTTTGTTGTGTATGGCGTGATTTTTTCCTTGACATGTAAATCTTATCATGGATTATAGAGATTTTAGAAAATGATGATGTCTGAGAAGTTCACTCTTCTGTACTGTTGCTGTCGCGTGCGTGGTAAATTGTAATGTGCATATGTGATTTGACTTCAATGTTATTTTCTTTGTTGCGCAGAGGCTGGCTTCTGATTTTTTGGCCAATTACATTTTTCTAGCTGTTGGAAGGGTGGGCTCAAGCACTGATTTGATTGTTCAGAGGGCTGAGTTTGTTCATGAGTCTGACAAGAGGAGTCATTTAATGGACCTTCTACATGCACAACGTGCAAATGGAGTACAAGTCAAGGTAGGTATTGGATTAAATGTTTGGCACCCCTATTCAGGGACTTTGCTGTTTAATAGTTTTAGATTTAGTCCCCCGTTTTGAAATTTTGATATGTTGATTCTTCTTTTTTATCTGCAGCAATCATTGACACTTGTATTTGTGGAAACCAAAAAGGGGGCTGATGCCTTAGAGCATTGGTTGAGTATCAATGGGTTTCCTGCAACTAGCATTCATGGTGATAGATCACAGCAGGTGAGCTTGTTGAAATTTGGTTTCTATAATCGATTTTAGTTAATTCTAGCATTTATCCTTATATGTTAAAATCATCCAATCTACCCATAAACTCTGTGATAAGTTTCAAATTACCCAAAATATCATAATAAGGGCTCATTATTAAGAGTAATAATAATTATAGTTGATGGCTCCACTTATAATGGACGAGTCAATGAATCATTAACTAAAAATGCCTAAATATAACATTTAAAAGAGAGAAATTTCATCATTTGGGTTATCTGAAGAACCTTCCACTGAGTTTAGGGATACACAGTATGTTTTGAAAAACTGGGAGCATATAAACCTCAAAAAACACATTGTAGAAAATCCGTAGTTTTTTTTTCTACCTAGCACAATGATAATTGATAAAATGTTATTCACGCCCAATGCGCAACCATCCTTGATGATTACATAATGCTCTGACATTTCAGTGCAGATTTGATTATTGGCTGCATTTTTATATTGGCTATCAGGGACGGCCAATCATATTCGGAGGTTCTAAAATTTATTTAGAGGCCCCAAATAATATGATTGTGTAAAAAAAGTTAATTTAACATTGTTATTTATTTTATCATCTTGAATTTTATTATTTTTCTGTTTTTACTATTAAAAATTTGTCATATATCCTCTTTGCTGTCACTTTTATCTAAAAAAAATATTACAAAGTATGGATTTGAAAGTGTTAAAAATAGTAGCGTATTAAATAATAGTAAGCAAACGTTTTAAATATATAAAATTTACTTGAAATTATACATCAAAACTCTATTGGTCTAATGGTACTTGAAGGATTCATCAACAATTTTTAAATAAATTGGTCCAAGGATCGATTCCCAACGTGCTCAATTTTTGTGTATTTGGTACATAACGAAACGTAGTTGCTCATTCATGGACGAGTTTTACTCTTTCATGGACTTTTTCCCATAAATTTTCCACAACTTACCCTTAGTTAAAAAACCAAATTCTTTGAACTCTTTCTCTAGAAAATTAATCAAATGCTCATGAAATTAATCCATCACAAATCTTGTTCTCATATTAATCAAGAAATAATTGCGTAACTTTAACTTTTAATTATGCAACAATTTTTTTCGTTTGTCAAATTAGATAACCTAAATTAAATTAGGGGAGAAAAAATTAGGGTTAATAACATTTAAGGTTGATGGGAAAGGGGTGACTGACTGGCTCGGGTGGTAGGGGAGTGAGTGATGGTGGCAAAGGAGATGGTTGTCTGGTCGGTGTTCTGGGAGAAACGGCGACGTGTGTATGGAGCAGGGTGTCTGGTGTGGTGGTCGTATTGTGCAAGGGGATGAGGATCTTCGGCGGTCATCCTATCATGCAAGAGGCGGGGATTGTTGTTGGTAGGGTGGTCGAGAGAGGGGTGGTGGGCGAAAGTCTTGTGGTCGAAGGACGGGTTTCTTTAGATGGGAAAAAAGGCAGTCTAGTGGTAGTACGGGAGGTAGGTTGGACTGGGCAGACGGGGAAGGGCGGTTTTGGAGGCGGTGGAGGGACAATGGTGGTGACACGGTGGAGCAGGGGCGGTGGTTGGGTGGTGGTGGATTGGTGGTATTTGTGAGGTAGAGGGAGAAAGTTGGAAGAGACTTGAAAATTATGGTGTTAACATGAGAAGGGGTAGAGTGGTCAATTTTGTACATAAAAGAGTAAAACTTGTACATGAATGAGCATGACCCTAACGAAAGCCCAATGAAATGATTTCATTTAAACCAAAAAACGCCTACAAGAGGATTTGAACACGAGCTGCCTACGTATGAAACAATAACTTAAACCACTATGCCACCCTCATATAATGTTATATTTCCAGTCCTCAAACTATAAAATATGAGGCCCTCTAATCTTGGGGCCCCGGTTCCAAGAACTGAAAAGATCCAATTGAGATTTTTTTTCTTATTTTTTTCATCTATATTTGTTAGAGGTCTCACACATGGTTATTGATCTCTCATATTGCTATAATCTTGCTGATTTTTGTGAGATTTGAAACATGTACTTTATTGATTCACATACATTGTTCTTGTGACTTTGGTTGGTTATTTGCCTATTTGGTTCATGTCAAAAAGTTTATGGTCTAATAGTCATGCCATTGTCGAGATGACGTTGAGGTTAATGTCCTGCAAAAAGGAATAAGTGAGTAAATCATTTACAGTATATTGGATTTTGCACACAATAAAGTTACAGATTAAGAAAATATAATTTCATTTGGTGATATGTAGGAGGGGAGGTAAACCGATTAAGTATACGCACTTTTGTCAGACCGTCATACTTTCTTTTGGTCTAGTGTGTTCTGATGGTACAGTGAAGTCAAGATCCAAAGGGGCCTTTTGGGTTAATCCACAACTCTAGTTGATACATACGGAGTAATTCCTTTTGAGATATTTTTACCTCCACTAGCATGTGAGACAATGGTGAGGACTCTTGGACGTGACTAGTGCTTCTTTAGACCCTTGTCATATTGATTACGTCTTCACTGATATATTCTCACATGGCTCATAGTGATCGACTAATCGTGCATTTTCTTGTCCATTAATTGTTAAAGGGCCCATTCTCGAAAACCAACGGTCTCATGGAATCAATGAACCTCTTTCTAAGCACCATGCTGTAACTGTCCATGCTAACCATTGTAAAATCCATTTGCCTCTCATTTCACTCAAATGAAGGGAACTCCTAAGGCACTCCATGAATTATTGGAATTTGAAACTTTTCATGTGATATTGTGAACATGACCGTTTGGCCCTCATTTGGCGAAAAGTCGTAGGTTCTACCACAATCAGCTAAAGTTGTGTTGTGCCCATCTTACCTCCAAAAATTACAATCAGCTAAAGTTGTGTTGTGCCCATCTTACCTCCAAAAATTAGGCTAGTTGGACTGGAACAAGGGAGAATTTTTTGTTCAGTCACTTGGTACCTTCGACTTTCCCTTTGTGACCTTGAGTGAGAATGAGACGAGACAGTTCGCTAGCTCGATCAAAACTCGGCTCGTCCGAGCACAACTTGGAAATTTAACGAGTCAAAACGAAGGGTCGGCTCGAACTTGTGTGAGTAGAGAAAATCTCACTCTGTACAAAATTTTTATCGTAATTTTTACTTTCTATCACCATCTCAAATGTTACTCGTTGATTTGCCCAAATATTTTTATATACAACCTCGAATCCTATTATTGAAAATATAGAATGGAAAAAAAAAGAAGAAAATTTAACAATTATATATAGGCTCGATGCTCGGTTTAGGGTTGAAGCTCGCAAGCTTGATTTTGGGCTCAAATTTTTCAAGTTCCGCAAGTTTTGGAGAGCTCGAGCCGATAGAGCCCGAGGTTTGCTTCTTGAGCACAACCCCGGCTCGGCTTGGCTTGTTGTCACCCCTAGTTGGGACTAATGAGTAAACATTGTGTGATAAAGTGTGCCGTTCTCACAAAGAAAGCTATCCATGGTAAGTTTGCTATATTTAAATGATTCTGTACCCCTACGTGTCATTATACCCTTTCGTGTCACTAAACATGTCGTTGATTCCGCTATTCTCTTATGGTAGGTTAGCTCCCTTCTTTCTTTCTACTTGATGCCATATCTTCCCAAAAGTGGTAATCAAGCCCCCTTTACTTTGTCCAATTGTGAAACTCAATAAATTTAAACTGTAGTGTATAGGCCCCTTTAGTTACACAATAAGTTAAATTAAACCTCTTAACCCAAAATCTCACAAAAAATTCAATTTATCATATCACAAAGGTAGCTCTTTTTAAAAAAAAAAATACAAGTTAAGAGTTATTTTTTTAATCAAGACTAAAAAAAGAGTTGGCATAAATTAGAGAAAAACTCAAAATATTTAGTTTTTTCTTAGTAAAAAATTGAATATTTTCCAAATTTTTAACAATTTTTAAAAGAAAAAATTCCAAGAATTTCAAAATATTTTGCTAGGTAGTTGAGATAAATCTAAGAACAAATATATTTTCATGGCAAAAAACGTAAAAAATAAAAAGACATGGACAATATAATAACAAGCTAAAAAAATATTCAAATTTTTTCTATTTTTTCAGCATTTCAAAATCTTTTACATTAAAAAAATCCTATATTGTTTTTTTTTTCAACAGCGCATACCCAATTTCAGTTTCCTTTTGTATCAGATAATGAATTTCTCGTGAGTTTTTATTGAGGCTTAATGTCACCTTTATCATAACTTAAGGGGCCTATTCACCTACTGTTTAAACTTAGGGGGTTGAATTTCCCAATCCCCCCTACTACTAAAGGCTTGCCTGGAATCCATGGAATAATCCGGGGGTAAATTTTAATCGGGTGATAAATTATTGGAGAAGTTAATTACTGGGTAATTAGTTCCTTAATAATAAGGTTTGACATATAAGAGTAATGATTATTGAGGAGATGTTTTACTCCCATAATCATTACCCATGGGGGAGGGTGGGTAATTTATTACCCCCTTCATGAGGGTAATAGATTCGGGAGGTGAATAATTACTCTCATACCAAACATGAAAAATGCACCTTACATATCACTCCCATATTTATTTCCCCCTTTTTACCCTCAATCCAAACAAGCCCTAAGAGAATAAAAATTTTCCCTCCAAAGTCCAAACTCCATCTACTTATATATGGAAAGATAAGATTTTCCCATTATACTATTATCTTTTCTTTAAATTATGATGTTTTCATTAAATTCTAAATTATAATTATAATTATAATGTTGTAATCAAAATAAAATAAAAGGGGTACAAAATTATAAAATACAAAATTGCTAATTTTTCTTAGAAAATTATTTGATGCATACTTGCACCGTATATATAACAATAATAAAATAAACTAATATTATTAGTTTCGTGAAAAAAATTCATTAACATATTTTTAGAAAAGTTATAAAATGATATCATATGATAAAAAAAAAAAAAGATTTCATGACACACCCAATTTTTTTATTAGCTTTGTTTAATTTTTTTTCTCATATCAAAATAGGTGAAATATGAAAATGTTAAGGTATAAATTTGGAATGAATAAGTAATAAACTAAAAAATAAAAATTCTATAAATACCGCTCATTTATTGCGGGGGATCAATACTAGTTGGATAAGTAAGGGACTTAATTGCCACTTTTGCCCATATACCTTCTGTCCTTAGTCCTTGGATCCTTCCGTAACCAGTAAGGAACCATGCCACCCATATGACACAGACCGAAATTTTTGCGTTATGTCCTTTGAACTTTTGTTCTGTCCCAATGTTGCAGCCCTTCTATTAAGTAGAGAAAAGACAAGCGAGATGACGGTTTGTTTGACGTATCCTTGAATCAACCCAGAATGTTTTTAACATTCAACCAACATGCAAGAGATTGGCATCACTGTCTAGGTGGAATAGATTCTTTAACTTGGTCTTAATTGTGTCCTACGTATTAATTTTGCACACCCCCTTTTATTTATCCACCTGATACCTTTTCCACCATAGATTTGCATCGTCTGATGTATCCACTATGGGAGAAGTGTTCTTGGATGTATTGTTCTAGACATAATAAATTATGGTATTGGTAGCTTAGCCTTTGTTGATGGGGTGATGCAGGCAATGTAGTTCTGTACCAATAACCTTTTCTTGTCAATCATATCAGCTGACCACTCCACTGCCTTGGCCTTAAACTAACTCCTTATTGCCGTGTCTCTCGAGAACTAGATCCCGTAAACTAATTCCTTATTGCCGTATCTCTCCAGAACTAGATCCCGTAAACTAACTCCTTATTGCCGTATCTCTCTAGTCTCTTCCCCTGTCTAAGTGTGTATTGTCTTTCATTCAATCAAGCCATTCTTGTCGCTTTATTCTGGCTGACTGTATCACAGAAATATTCTTTCGTCCTAAAACTTCAGTTACGTGTCACCCAACTTGCAAACCATTACAAGTCAAGTTTTCGAGCCCTATGCATCTAGCCTATACTAAGGAAGTTAGAAGCAATGTCGTTTGAAAGACATTACAAGTGTGTACAAGAAATCCAAGTACCTCTATTCATAGAGGTTCTTAATTCTTATCCCTTCCTATGATAGTTAGATTTGGAACTACTTATACTCTTAGTGTACTGCACAACTATACAAGGACCTTCTAGAATCTAGAATCTAGATACATTCTTATTTAAAAGGATGTCAAATTATAAATACACTTGCATAATACACATAAGTCTGGAAGTTTCTTGAGTTCTTACACGTGCATCCTATACAATGACCATGCCCATGCCCATGCCCATGTCCATGTGAAGCGTCGTTGGGGAGACACAAAGTTGTCCGTGATGGCTGGTTGAGGGTTAGATTGTCCTTGAATATGGGATCATAATTTAATTGAGTGTTGGTGGTTTTACCCTTTGGAATTGTTCAATTTTTTAGCTACCATATTTGCCTTGCAAAAAGTTCTTGACGCTTTTTTATTTATATATTGGCTACACAAATTTCCTTACCCTCCTTAATATGCCATAGCCAGAAACGTTTGAGACATTAGGTTATTGTTGTTATTGCTTGTCTTCTAGTAGTTTTAGTATCCATTTGTTTTCTTATACTGATCCAATGGTAACATGACTCGCATACAATTTACCGGTTTAATCTAAACATGATTCACATACAATTTTCCAGGAAAGAGAATATGCACTTAGATCCTTCAAAACTGGAAAAACTCCTATTTTGGTTGCAACTGATGTGGCTGCTCGAGGTCTGGATATACCCCACGTGGCGCATGTTATCAACTTCGACCTTCCTAATGACATAGATGATTATGTCCATCGGATTGGGCGTACAGGACGGGCTGGTAAAACAGGATTAGCTACCGCCTTTTTCAATGATAATAATTCTTCATTAGCACGACCATTAGCTGAGCTGATGCAAGAAGCAAACCAGGAAGTACCCGATTGGCTACAGCGTTATGCATCTCGGGCAACATATGGTGGTGGTAGAAGCAAGCGAGGTGTGGGTGGGCGCTTTGGAGGCCGTGACTTCCGGAGGGATGCCAGAGGAGGTGGTGGTAGTAATGTGAGTGATTACTATGGAGGAAACAACAATGGATACTACGGTGGTGGCGGCGGCGGTAGTATTGGTGTTGGTGGTGGGTACACTAGTGCCTGGGATTAACGCATCTTGCTCTCTCTGTCAGTTTCAGACTCTCACCTCCTGGTATATACGCATGATTTCGTGGTAAATTGTTGAAGTGCCTGCCTAAAATGTTCGAGTTTGTGAAATTATAGGCTTAAGGCATCACAAAAGCGGGTTGTTTTAGTTGGTTTACAACCCATTATTTTAGTTTGTGTCACAGTTAGATTTGTGATATAGTCTAGGATGGGAATCCGCTAACAAGTTGTAGTTTTTTGGCCTGTTTATCCTGACAAAGCTTTTATATTTCATGTAATATGTCGGCAATATTTGATGAGGTTATATATGGAGGTGAAAATATGAGGAAACTACGGCTTCTTTCCCCTTTTCAATTTAGGCACATTTTTCTTCCCCTAGTATATGGAGTTTTACTATCGTGTACTCAGGCTCTCACTTTAATTTTAGATTTTAGGGTATTGATTTCGCAGTAAAAAAGCTTGTGAAAAAAAAAAACCAAAAACATGTGGTACAATGTAGCTAACTAGCTACCCAACCTCCCTAGTACCAACCAAGACAACACACTATTGACTATATCACACAAGCCTACTACCTACCACAAAAGCAGCTCCTCCAAGCCTCAACCACCCCCTCCCACCCACTGTACCACCAACCGCCCTTCCTAGCATCCCTTACCACCGTCCCAATGTTGGCCACCTACTCTCACACGACCAATGACCTTTGCCGCCTTTCCCCTCCAACGGAAACCCTAGCCATCCCCAACCAACCTTAGTGTAACACCCCCATTTATCCAAGAACCTTAGCTAGGTCTTCCTAGATAAATGAGACTGTTACCATCTCGGAATGACCGAGGTAGTGAATAACAAAGTAAAACAAACCAAAGTACTTTATATAAAACTGATTAAATTTAAACTT
>VHZZ01026374.1:0-11146 GCA_009801015.1 Silene noctiflora | reverse complement strand
TCCTTGTGGATTCGACCCTGACTTATCACTAGCTATTTTGTTAGTATAATTTAGGTTTACTTGATTAGGGAAGACGACTTTTACCTTTATCAACCCTCGCCATACTACGACGATCGCTCGTCCACTTGCTAGGCTATAATTATAAATCTCTCAACAATACTTCAGACTTACCTTGAACTCATGTCATTCGTGGGATATATTTTCCCCAAACACTTATTATGTTTCCGATTTTGTAAAACTTATCTAATCCACTTACTTTGTTTCCGCGTATTAGTTATGACAGTGGCTCTTCGCTTTTGGACTTCAAAAAGTTTTGAAAATTCCGTATTTCCGCTGCATACCTTTTCTTTTATGTTATCTTTTGGTGTCCTAAATAGCGGGGTGTCACACTGTTGATTTATCTTTGACCGTTTGGGTTGAGTTTCGACTTTAAATTAACAGGTCATTTCAGGTTTGGGTCGAACAAGTCACAGGTCGAAATTTTTGGGTTTTGACCCTTAGAAAACGGATCGGGTTTACCGAGTTAAGTCATAATTTAACAGGTCCACTTTTACCAAGACTTGACAAACGGGTCAACTGTACTACAGGTTCGGGTCGGACCAGTTCAAGCCAGGTCAATTTCGGGTTTGCAAGAGTTCGAGTCAGGTTGGGTCATTTCAGGTTCAGGTCATTTCGGGTGAACTATTATCAAGTTATTTATGAATAAAAAATCAATGTGTAACAATAAACATTCTGGTCGGTTATATTGGGTTGGGTTAGGCTCGGGTTTTTAGTTTGGATGTCGAGTCGGATAAATTTTGCGGGGTCTACTTGTACCCCTCCGCTTTTTCCTTTTCTAAGGCGCACCCTTCTTTTTTTTAAAAAAAAAAAAAACCCTAGTTATACATAACTCTTGGCAACAAGTCCAGATCACGGTAATTTTTTTCAAACAAAATATCCTGTAAAGGCTGTGAATTACCTGGAGTTATGATTAGTCAAAAGTTTTTGAACGAATAAACTTAGACTGACCATAACTCCCAACAGCTAGACCCGTCAAATAGGTTGAACGAGCGAGTTACGGGTCGGGTAGTTTGGAGTTCGGATAAAATACGGGTCATGTGTGTTTCGGGTCGGGTAAAATACAGGTCAAGTCTATGCGGGTTTCAGTTCTGGTTCATATAAAACAACGAGTCGATTAACAACTTTTTATGGCATTTTTAAAAACTTCTTTTATGACATAATTCCTACCATCTGTACTTTTTATCTTCTCATACTCATCTTAGTCATTTTAATCATCAATATTCTCACCATCATCAACATCATCATTATATTCACTAGCTCACAAAGTACAGAAATAAAGCTCAAATAGGACGACAATGATGATGTGGAATGCGGTTCGAGGTGATAAGGTGGCAGTGATGCCTGGCCCACGATTCAAAGTCGGTAAGTGGCAAGGTTGAAGTGGCACGGGGTTCAGGCTCATGACATGCTAATGCCGACTTGTATAGCACACGGTCCGAGGCGATGAGGTGGCAGTGCTAGCGTGAAATACTGTTCGACGTAATGCGATGAAAGTGATGGCATGACACGTACTTCGAGGTGATAACGTGGCATGTAGTTCAAGGTGATGACGTGTCATATATACATATTTTTCCTCAAAATTTTATAAGTCAATGGCAATTTTACATTGTGTATTTTAAGAAAGATATATTGCCTTGAGCCAACGGTCAAACCGCTAGGAGTCGATTTTGACCCGTTGTTTACTACGAGTCAAAACGGGTTCGGGTATTTTTCGGGTTCAGATTCAAAAAACAGGGTTATTTGCGGGGCGAGTCAGATTTTGCAGGTCTACTCCTAGCTATGCGTTCAAAGAAAGTATGAGAAATGCTTAGAGCCACAGACTTACGGTCATACCATCATAATTGTCGACGATTTGAAATAATTCGTGGCCGACGAGTCGACCAATAGTCCAATAGTAGGAGTCTAGCACCCAAATTCAACGCAACCCAAAACTCGATCTGGACTCCATTCATCTCCAATAGCCAAGGCTTCAACAAAACAATCATTTGGGTGCAGTCAGTCACTGCGTATACTGAAGGCATCTCTACAATCTCTTTCGTCATACAAACACAAGCTTCAAATCCCTCCATTGTTACTACCATCAAATGGAAGACATCGAAGATTTATTGGTAGGAAATGGAGGAATTGCTCCTGGGTTTAGGTTACCTGTAACTTCTGTTGGTATAAACCCTAAGAAAAAACCCATTCAATCTAAGCAATCTTTTCTTCGAGACCCTCTTCAATCCATCAAAATACCCGGTACCCAGGTCTTGTTTTGTCTTTTCATGCCCAAAGTTTCTTGCTTTTTCTTCAATTTTAGCAAATTGTATTGTTAGTTGGAATTATTCATTCATGTGATTTGTGAAATTTGTTTTGCAGATTATTTATATTAAAACTTTTGGGTGCTCGCATAATCAGGTAATTAAGCTACCCCCGTAGATGTATTATTTTTGATATATTTGTTCATATTATGTACTCCGTAGTTCTTAGTGTGAAATCAATATAATTATAGAGTAATGTTTTCTGGGTGTCTATGTCCATTGTTATTGGATTGATTAAAGTTCTTGCTTTGTACTACATTTGCTTGAAACTTGTATGATTATGCCCTCAAATACGCAGCCAAAGATTGTTATTGCGTTAATTGGATATTGAAATTCACAGGATACTGATGTTTTTGAAATTTTTTATGGATGTTTGCATATTATTTCGATACCCATATATTCTTATCAATTAGTTACATGTGAGATGGTCACATATTGATGTAATGTGAGTCCAAGCTGTCCAATCCGATTCAAATATATTATAGATCCCCATGCCTCGCCATATACCCATTAACCGACAAAAAATATACTAACCTCCACTTCACTTTGATCTTCCCACCTTATTAAAATACTCCTCACATTTATTAGACAAGTGGGAAAATCAAATTGGAGGGGAGGTTAGTAACCAGCATGTATCTGCTTTATAATATAGGCCTGGCTGTTATATGTGTGCAAAGAGGCGTATGTTGTGTGTGATTGATGTACTTTTCGTGTTGATAATGGTTGGCTAGACAATATGGAGTGGCATTGATGTGAAGTGTAAATTTGTTATCTTCTGAAGGTCAGAGTGACTCATTGATCCACTAGTTACAGATTGGATGGGAAGTGTTGCAATGAGTTTGGATCAGTTCGTAGCTTCGGTTTTATAATAGGCACTTGATTACTTGAATGTGTTTGTGACTAGAGTTTCTGTGCTTATGGAGATCATTTCTCATCTCTATCTGCATGTTGGCAATGTATCTTCCATGGCTAATAGTGTTATCTTTGTGTGTCAGAGTGACAGTGAATACATGGCTGGTCAGCTTTCTGCTTATGGATATACCTTGTCTGACAATTCCGATGAGGCAGATTTATGGCTGATTAATACGTAAGTTTTTTTTCCCACATGCAATTTACCTTTTAGGCTAATAGAAAATTTGTTAGTTGCTGGTGTCGTATATACGGTTGTTATATTGATGCTATAAAGTCAAATTGTTGCAGTTGCACAGTTAAAGCACCTAGTCAGTCTGCAATGGATACTCTTTTATCAAAGGGTAAAAGTGCAAATAAACCATTGGTTGTAGCAGGGTGTGTACCACAAGGAAGCCGCAATCTGAAAGAGCTTGATGGAGTTAGTATAGTCGGAGTCCAGCAAATTGACCGTGTTGTTGAAGTTGTTGAAGAGACCTTAAAAGGTCATGAGGTGCGACTTCTGAATCGAAAAACATTGCCAGCACTTGATCTCCCTAAGGTATGAGTCTAATTCATGTCTACATTGTTAAGCTTTGCTGTGTACTTCGCATAAATAACTGAGGATAGTTCAGTGCATTCTCATGTGCAGGTAAGAAAGAACAAGTTCGTCGAGATACTTCCAATCAATGTTGGTTGCTTAGGTGCTTGTACCTATTGTAAAACAAAGCATGCACGTGGTCATCTAGGAAGTTATACGGTGGATAGTCTTGTAAGTATTTTAGACTGTGGGTAATATTGATATGGTTTAAAGTTTGTGTGGTTTTAACATTCTCCAATGCTTCAGGTTCAACGTGTGAAAACCGTCATCGGTGAGGGAGTCAGGGAGATATGGTTGAGTAGTGAAGATACTGGTGCATATGGTACTTTCTAGTTCTTTTTTTGTCCTTTAAAGGGAAAGAAACTGCGGTTTTTTGGACGGGATTCACTTCTGCATGACTTTATAACTTCCATTTACTGAATTGCGGATACTTCCACAGGGCGTGACATTGGAACTAATCTTCCTATTCTTCTGAATGCAATTGTTGCTGAGCTCCCCTCCAACGGGAGCTGTATGCTTCGTGTTGGAATGACGAATCCCCCTTACATTCTTGAACATCTAAAAGAGATAGCTCAAGTATTGTCCCATCCATGTGTATACTCCTTTCTGCATGTCCCCGTGCAATCTGGGAGTAATGCTGTCCTAAGTGTATGTGCTATTCAGTCTTTAATTGCTTACATTGATTTCATATTTTGTCATTTCCTTTCTAGTTTTATTCGTACCCTCTATCTTCAAGTAAAGACAGCTGACCTTTTAGCTTATATTCATTGTGTGGCTTCTTAATATTGATTGATGACCAGGCTATGAATAGAGAATATACTGTAGAAGAGTTCAGGACTGTGGCAGATACTTTGACGGAACTAGTTCCTGGAATGCAGATTGCAACTGACATTATCTGTGGCTTTCCTGGTAACTATGAACTTTCTTTCAACTAAATTTTTGAAGATGTTTGTCTTTCTGAACAGTTAGAGGCTATGATGTGAAGCTAATACTTGCAATGTTTTGGAAAGATTCTTTCACATGTCAGTGTGGTGCATTGAGGAAAGACATGAACTCTACTTGCAATGTTTTGGAAAGATTCTTTCACATGTCAGTGTGGTGCATTGAGGAAAGACATGAACTCTACGATATAAATCGGATATACCCCCACAATACCACATAGCAAAATAGCCGCTCCCTTTCAAAATGTTATAATTCAATTTTTTTTAGAGTTTATAGTATACACATATTTCGTACCCTTTGAGTATGATTCTATGACCATTTATGATGACTCTCTGAAGCTGACTGTCGCTCTGAATTGTTTCTTCAGGTGAAACTGATGATGATTTTGCACAGACCGTTAAGCTTATCAAGGATTACAAGCTTGCTCAAGTTCATATTTCACAATTCTATCCCCGCCCTGGTATAGTTACTTCAGTCTCTCTCTTTCTTATCAATATATTATTTCTGTATTGTCGCATTGTTTCTCAAAGTTCCAGTTATGATTGGTAATATTCTAAAAATCCCTGCTATTATGTGCATGACAACGGACAAACCTATTTTTGTACGTCCCCTTTTTTTTTTTTTTTTTTTAAAGTGCTATCTTGAAGTGTCCTACGACCTCCTTGATCTGCCATGGTCAGGAGCCTTTGAAGCATTTGAATTATGGTGTTATTTAACACATTCACGATGCAGGTACTCCTGCTGCAAGGATGAAGAAGGTTCCAAGTGCAGTCGTTAAGAAACGGAGTCGTGAACTAACTACTGTTTTTGAATCATTCACTCCATATAATGGAATGGAAGGGCAGATTGAGAGAATATGGATAACTGATGTCGCTTCAGATGGGATTCACTTGGTAAGATGATTGCACATATTGGCTTTCTTTTGTATACCTAATACCTTTTGTTTCTTTCGTACATGTGTGGTAGAAACATACCTAAATTCTGCAGTTTAATCTAAATTGTCTCTTTGTTTTCTGGTAGTCTTTGTGGCGTTTTTTTGTGCAACTGTGCTACTCTTTTACCGTGAAGGAAAGAGGAGTATTTATTCAGTTGTTTACCTTAGTTGCGTATGCTTTAGCTATGCTGTACTCAGTTGCAAGTCTTGTTACTAGTATCTGACATGGGAGCATGTTTGGGTGTGAGACTTGTCTATTTCCGATAAACTGTTCATGTTATCGACTAAGAATATTTTTTCCCCATCCATGGTAGTCTGTTCGACACATGTACTCGAGAGAAAATGAAGGATTGGAGTAACATTTAATTTCCCAAAGTTAGTTTTGTTGATTATTCCACTCTGTTTTCCTTATTAATATTGTGTTACCTTGACTCTTCACTTTGAGTCTTTGACTGTATGTATGCTCACCTATTCCGACAAGTCACAACACTTCGACACTACCAAATTTGACACTTCATGTAGGACCGAAGAAGTGGAATATTTTCACAAATTAGCTGTGTCTTGGTGGCTGACCCTTTTAGTTAAGTTAGAGCATTTTAGATTCTTATATGGCCGTTTCTTACGAACTGATACTTGGTGCTGTCAGGTGGGACATACCAAAGGATACATACAAGTCCTGGTAGATGCTCCAGAAACCCTTCTGGGTGCTTCAGCTAAAGTAAAAATCACTTCTGTGGGAAGATGGTCGGTTTTTGTGGAAGTCATCGAGGTTCTTAACTCCTATAAGCCTGAAACAACGTCAGACAGGAGTAATGCGAAATACGATAAATGCTCTCCTCACAGTTCAACCCCCGAACCATGTGCATGCTCAAACGACCCAGGCTCATGCTGTTCTGCTACACAATGCAGTGAAACCTCTGAAGGAATCCCGGCCCAAATGACTGGCAAGGGATCCAAAGACGATCATCATGGACCACGTAAGCGGTCCTATCTCGTAATGAAGGGTTCAGAGAGGGAGAGCAACCTTCCTCAACAACCTAACCTTAATTTGGCGAAACCAAACAGAAGGCAATGGAATTTTGTGGATAAAGCTATTGTTGCCTGCATGTTCGTGAGCTTTTTGACAGCTACTTGCTTACTTTTACGAATTTGGTCCCGGAAGGTGGTGTCGAGTTAACAGAGCTGTTTTTTTTCTTTTTTGCATTTTTTTACTTCGCTCTGGGCAATTTAGAGTGGTCATAATTAGACATATTGACAGAAGTTTGATTGTATTGTTAGAGCCATTTTTGAAGTTTACTAAGAAAACCGAAAACTATCATTTTGTAACTTTTGCCCTTGACGCAATTCATGATAATAATGCAGCATTGCCACATTGTTATCAAATTTCTACAGTATTCATCATTTCAAACTAATTGTTTACCTAGTTGCTCATTATTCATGTATGAGTTTTACTCATTTATGTATTTTTTTTCATTATTTTTCCAAAGTATACCCTCTGTCTAGAAACAAGAAAAAAACTCTCTAATTGTTTCTTCACAAAATTAATCAAATTCACAAAATTATTCAAATACGTCAAATTATACAATTATGGATGCTAGTTCGATTAAGTAATAATTATAATTCTTAATTTTATTAGTATCTATTAAAGAATTAAGTATTTACACTAATTAAATTAGGGTTTGCTTAAACCGTCGCTGGGGGTTGCGGTGAGGGACGGTCGCCGCCAACGTTGGGGATGGGGAGAGGCACGGCCGATATCGGCAGTTGTATCAGTGATACTGATGGTGGCAGGTTAGAAGGAAGATATGGTAGTCCCAAAATAAGGGTTTGTAACACTGTCGTTGGCGTTGGGGTGAGGGACGGCCGCCGGCGTTGGGGTGACGACCGATGTGGTAGTGATGGACCGTGTGCGGCCTGGCGGCAGTGGTGCCGCTGTTGGCATGGTAAGGGTGTTAAGGTTTTCTTCAATGTTCAAATGGTTAAACACGTTGGTGTGCTGCTTGTTTGATTTTTGCATTTTCTTTTTTAGTTTTTAGTTTTTATTTAATGTTGTATTTTTTGTTTTTTTGCTATTTTGGTAATTTTAACTATTTTTTATTTTTTTTATTTTACGACTCGGACTCTGCGTGGCAGTTTGGTTGGTGAATGATGGCTGACGGGCGGTGGTTGGACGGTGGTAGGTAGAGTGAGAAAAGAGTAAATGAAGAGATAATGAAAGAAGGGTATTAAAACGAATTCATTAAAATAAAAGAGGTATTATGGTCATTTACGTCAATGAAAGAGTAAAATTCGTACATGAATGAGCACCACCCATTATTTAGATCACACGAAGATGAGGATAAAGGAGGCTAGGTGTATGGCGAAGTGAATTGTTGACAATGAACTTCAAATTTGCAGGCCTGCTAAGCCCCTTGTAACAAAACGACCATTACAAATTACAACCAGTCGATAGGATAGTCTATTATTGGTCATTGACGACCCCATGTGGATGACGCTACTATGCCAGTTTCTGGTATGTTGATTACCAGAATAAGATTTCTGCAATAGCCCTGTACCACCATACGGTATATACTTGTAAAATTTTAAAAGCGCTTGCAAAAGTTAATCCCATTTGACGAACTTGGTTCAAACCACATGAAATCCGACTTGATCAAACCTGACAGTTCCGTGGACTTGAACAAACGACATGATCTGAGTTTACACTGGTAACATATAACAACTCAATTTATCCCAACTCGACTCAATCTAAGTTGGCTGAGATAACCCGAGACCCCGATAAATCCAACTCAATAGATTACTTAAAACAAATGAGATGATATGTATTTTAATTGCTTTTGACTTTAAATACATGCAACTTAAAATAGTTTACTATGAGAGTAATCAAATTATCAAGACAGTAGATCTCCTGAGAGACTGTCTCTCACTGATTTAGTGGGAGACATAACATGAAAAATAGATTTTAAATAACCCTCCAAACCCAATCATGTGAGAGGTCTCTCAATAACGCTATTGAGAGACCGTCTCTCTAAAGTTCGTGTTATCAAAAATGAAATTACTGATCAAAACTTGAAAATATAGGATAAAATAAAATATTGCCGAAACCTACTCGACATTTAACCTTGATCATAACACGACATAAATCTGAATTGACTAAACCCAACATGAACTTGGCTAGAGTCAATCGCACCGATAATATTTTTTTTTTTTTTGACAATGGTGAAAAGATGTATTACATAATGTTTAGGCTCTCAGAGCCCATGATACATCCATTATTTAATACTAATATGGTATCAGTAAGACAAACTAAAAAAACTAAGGCACTATGGAGAAGAACGAAATATTGGCAACAAGCGATGAACCAGCTTCAGCTTCACCAGCACAACTGACTTCCAGATAGTCAGATACAATTGATACATAGAAGTTGCAGGGTGACAATAACAAGGTGTACTTACGTTCTTATGAAAAGAACGTAGAAAGAAAAGGTGAAAAGCAAGACGAAGAAGTCTGTCATCGACAGAGATAACTCTCTTACACCTTAGAGATCAAACCCTTTGATCATAAGACTAACAAACCGAGAAAACCAGCATACAAATAGATGAGAACAAGGACAACCCCTCGACCAATCTCTTATCCACAGATTCCAAAAGGCACCGACTTCTAACGAATTCAACCCACACTTGACATAAAGGGTCCATATCAATCTTATTAAGGCCATTTTTGCTACATGCAAAGACATACAATGACAAACCCGAAATAACATAATCTAATTGGTTCCAAAAAGGAAGCAAACCCCAAATGGTAGAGGGACAGGACACCCTATGTAACACCCGCAATTTTTATTTACGGCCTTAAAAATAATTAAATAATTTAATTAAAGCAAAATATATTCAAATCTTATTTTTGGGTAAAAATATATTTTTGGGCATAATATTTATATTTATAATAATAAAGTCTGTCTCAATCGTATAGTAGCGTTGGGACGTAAATTAGCCAAAACCGACTCATCTTATAATGTTTGGGCCTAGACATAATAATGGACCYATTTATCTCCCTCTCCTCTCTTAAACCCTCATCTAACCCTTCCTTCATCTCCCTCATTCCATTTTTCTCAGCAAACCTCATTCATACAACAAACACCATTGTCAAGTTTTCATCAAAGCTTAAGACGACCGTAAAATCTTCGTTACTCATCCGTTTCTTCCAATTTTCGCGCCGTTCTCTTCATTTTCTCGTTCTTCATCTAAATATGTACTAAAGTTCCAATTTTTCTCCCTTTTTTCCAGAAATTCGAATCTCCCATCCTCTTCTTTAAGGATAAATTCTCATCTACAATGGTTGTTTTGTGTTTAGGGGAAAACTTGGACGATCCGGAGACCGACTACTTTGTGGTTGAGGATTAGCAAGAAGAAAAAGGAAGCTTAAGGTAACCGTGATAGGTTTCTCGACGATATTTTGGGAATTTCGGTGTTTCTATGGTTTATTTGGTTGAATTATGAGTTAAAGTTGTTTACTTTGGCTAATTAGGAGCATGCTAGGTTAAAGTTGTGATCTTTGATGCTATTTTGTATGAATGGTGCAAGTATATGTAAATTCATGCCTTGGATTGTTAAATTTGTTAGTATGACACRTGTTTARGGAGTTTATGCAAWAAATCATCTTAAGACTATGAAATCCTTGTGTAATTTGTGGTATGTTGGATGTTGGTATACTTTGGATGCTAGAAATTCATGTTTTACGTGTTCCGTATCATGAGCGTTGCTGAAATTACCGTTTTGAATGATGTTATGTCGATTTTTGAGTGAAACCCGTGTGCAGGTGTCCCTAGCCGGTGGATCGGCTGCCGGTCCACTGCCGACTGGGAACATTCTGATAGTTTCTGTGTGTTTTTCGAGTTGGGTGTGTCCCAGCCGGTGGATCGGCCGCCGGTCCAGTGGCCGGCTGGGAACYTYCTGGWWGTTTKGKTKRAATTTTAAGTKWCAGGTKTSCCCAGCCGGTGGACCGGCTGCCGGTCCAGCGCCCGGCTGGGAAGTCTCTGGTTCTATTTTGCAGTTTTGATGTATGGCTGTATTCTCAGCCGGTGGACCGGCTGTCGGTCCACTGCCGGCTGGGAGTTCTTTGACTTGATTTTTGAGATTCTATTTTGGTCCTTAAGGTTCAGTCAGTTGGCCGGCGGCCGGTCACTTGGACCGGCTGAGAGCCTCGGTTTCCTTATTCTCTTCTGTTTTACTTATTATATGATGGATATGGTTTGAGCTTAAACATTTTTACATTTCAATATAATTATATGAATTGTTTACATTTCATCATGAGCATTGGGTTTGTTTCACATGCATTCATGATACGTCATATGTCATTCATATGTAAGCTATTACATGCTTTGTTGGTTTGAACCGTGTCCGTATGGCATTGATATCGACCTAC
>VHZZ01026343.1:7602-17658 GCA_009801015.1 Silene noctiflora | reverse complement strand
TTGTAACACCCCCATCTACCAAGGAGCCTTAATAAGACCTTCCTCGACAGATAAGGGCGTTACCATCTCGGTTGCCCGAGGCAAGTAATAATCAAATGTCGATAACGGAACATTTAAAGTGTTTTACCAGTGATTACAAGGTAAAACGAAAGAAGAAAATACAACTCGTCGAACTATCATCTATATGTCGAAACCGTCGTGACTCGTGGCACTCGTCCCTCCGACACCCAGCAAGACTCCAAAGACAACCTGCCAAGACTGACTACTCACCATACGGATCACAGCAGACGCAACACAAAGAGAAAAACAAGAAAACACCACACAAGGTCAGTACCGTATTTACATACCACAACGGCAATAATAATCATACAAAGCACCACACAATTACATCTCCATCCCACACCACATCACACCACGTCACATCACTRACTACACACCAAGGTGTGTAGCCYTGCCAGTGGGGGACCGYARCCACACCCACCTAAGCCCCGCTCATCGCAACGAGCGCAAACCCTGTTCCTTAATGTGCACATCCCCTCCYGTGGCGGGTTCCACGGAGGGCGAATCAAGGGCGTGAARCCACTCCCGCAAGTGACTCCACTCAGCCGAGGACGCACCTCGCAACACCGCCAACACCACACAACCATCACAACTCCACGAACAACCGACATAAGCATTAATAACATAATAACAGACAACCATGCCAATATGGAAACAGTAACCGAACATTCCATCAACACGAATATCAACACAAGACAGCCCAAAGTACAGTACTGAGTAGGGAGACCCTACCTCTAGCAAACCGCGGCGACTCCGCCCGCCGCCTCACATCAACAAGCCATCATCGACATCTTATAACAACATTACGACATCTAACACTATTACTACACATATCACTAAATGACCAGAGACGATGATGACAACAACGATATTATATACCTATGCCAGCCTTCCGGCGAGAAGATTGCTCCCCGACTCACGCTCCCGCCTCCCAAGGTGACGCATCTCCCCGTATTCTCAAAAGGGNCTCCCAAGGTGACGCATCTCCCCGTATTCTCAAAAGGGTGAGAACAGAAGGAGAACTGGCGAGGCGAAGACATCTAGGTTTAGGAAAAACAGAAATGAAATGAGTCAGCCAACGATAGTCAAAGGTCCTAATGGAGCGGGTATTACAGAATGGGCCAAATATTTTCTTTCAACTCAGAAGCCTGCTGGCGGTCAACTCTAGATCAATCCTTACGTGTATCGATCATTCTGTGTATTTGTATCATTTTGATGCTGGCTTGGTTGAATTTATTGATCATTCTGTGTATTATTTTGATGCTGGCTGGGTTGAATTCACTGATCATTCAGTGTATCATTTTGATTTGGTCTGGGATGAATTGATTATGGCTGGGTTAAATTTGAAGTGTAGTGTAACTGCTGAAATGCTACTAAAAAAATTGCGTATTCAGCAGCTGCAGGATTCAAAAAAAAAAATTAAAAAAAATGGAAAAATAGGATAGTGGTTCAAACAAAACCGTTGTCACATATACAACAACAGTTCTTTTTAAAATTAAACCGTTAACATATTTTTCCCACCATTACTGAAAAATGTTTGGCGCCAGCATTTACAGCGGTTTTCGTATAAAAAAAGGCGTTATAATTTCCCTCCAATGGAAAACAACAACGGAAAAAAGCCCGTTGTCAAAATAAGCCTTTATAACGGTTGTTGTGCAGAAAAACCGTTGCCCGTTTCACGTTTTGTCACTGTTTTTTTTCGTTGTAAACAATTAACAACGATTTGTATAAAGTCAAATCGTTGCCAAATTTAGGTTTCATAACTGTTTCTCGCAGTTGTTACAGTATTTTACCAGGGTTTTGTAAGCCGTTAACAACATTTTACCAACGGTTCCTTGTTGTTTCTAAGCCTTTTTCACTTAATTAACAACGGTCGATTTAATAACGGTTTCGTGTTTTTATTCACAACGATATTACATCTTTTTAAACCGTTTTTGTAGGTGTTATTTGGTGTAGTGGAGTTGTAGTGCACATGCGATGTGGTGATTGATAATTATAGTATTATACCGACGTCGGTTTTTCGGGGCTATCGTTTTTCAGGAGTATTATTTTGTGAAATAAAGTTGTGGATATAATACTACTAAGTTGATTCTCGCGGTTATGAATTTGAGAGTGTAATATGTAATGCGTGGGGTTCAATTCAGTCGTTTATGTGTTTCGATCATTTGTATTATATGGTATAATCGTTTAATTTAAGTAGTATGCACGTACTAGTGTGGAAGTAGTTGTGTGAGACCCCGATCCTATTGATAGTAACATAAATGTTTCTTGCAATGTCGTCTTCTAGTTTTCAGTGAAACATCCATGTTATGCATAGTGATCA
Organism: Silene noctiflora; assembly: GCA_009801015.1. Classification (NCBI taxonomy): domain Eukaryota; kingdom Viridiplantae; phylum Streptophyta; class Magnoliopsida; order Caryophyllales; family Caryophyllaceae; genus Silene; species Silene noctiflora. Next base: position 15,275 of record VHZZ01026343.1, on the reverse strand, counting down.
TGTCGTGATGTATACTTGAACTGTAATGTTGTGAAGCGAATTTTGAAATATCGTGATTATGTCGGTCATACAACTTGGATATTATTTTAATTATGTTGTAATGGTGGCCATAAGGCGATGTTGTTTTAGATTCATTTAATAGACGGTGTGTTAGTCCCCGTTGGAAGTTATTTATGTTGGTGTAGTAGTATAGGTTAGCTTAAGACAATTTTTGGGAACAATCCAGTTCTGCCCGGTGACACTTGGCCGAGTGCTCCGTTCACTCGACCGAGTGCCGCTTGCTCGGCCGAGTGGCCACCCCACTCGACCGAGTGGCCTGCTATGGCCCTCGTTTTGTTGATATTCGACCAAATATTGGGTGTGTACCCTAATTTCGCGGTTTATATTTGTTAACTTGTGTCGGATGAACATGTTGACCCCATATGGATGAGACCTCGTGAATTGTTTACGTTTAAATGAACGTTGTTAATTGCCATGTGCAACTGGATAACAAGAATGATGTGACAATTGTGTGTGGCACACGTTAATTGTCGTGATTTTATTTTTGCAAAAGCAAGATGATAATGATATTCATTTTAGTTGTCGTTTACCAAATGTGTCATGTAGTGGTTAATTGCATGATTGTGTTGTGGTGTTCCGTATGAGCGGAAGTGTTGATTATAGATGGGAACGGATGTGAAAACACATGTGTGATCATGTGGTGGATTTGACGCGGTACATGCATGGCATGATATACGGAAATAGAAATGTCTACATGGTTGAGTCAGATAACGAGAAATTTTACTTGATTGTTTCATGGAACCCACATATTCGTGATTGATGTGCTTACATATGAGTGTATGAGATTTGACGTGATATAGATACGTAATAATAATCGAGTTATACCCCGTGATAGATATGTATACATATAACCAACCTGAGTTGAGAGTTATCTACGGGATTAGAGATTGGAACCGTGGGTTTGACCTTGTGCTTTACCTTTTGGGAGGCTTGTAGTGTGGGATCATATCAATAGAATTATGACTATATGAGATTTGATTATGGATTTGCAATAAGTAAGAGAGAGTGTTAAACCCGGAACATGGTCATTTGTGAAATGTGGTAATGAGCGTATAAGAACACTTTATGAGATTTGTTAGTTGAACTTCGAGTCGGAGTTCTATTTTAGAGGGAGTGGATGTAATAATTCGGAAATTTAGGAAAGATAAAGTACGAAATGTGAGAAATTAATGAGAGTTGAACAAAGAACCTTGGGATACGTGCAATATTTAAAAAGAGCGTATACGGTGATAAACATGTGAAGCAAGAGAGTGTGGTAATCGAAAAGAATAAGGCGAACTTCGGGGATGAAGTTCATTCTAAGGAGGGAAGACTGTAATACCCCGTATTTTATAATTATATATTTTATATTGTTTTATGAATTATGTATAAGACGGAATAATATAATAATAATGATAATAATACATAATACATGTATTATATATATTTCTACCTACCAACCTACCCTTATATAGATATATGCTCCACCAACTCATACTACCTCACCTTATCCATTCACTACATCACAAATCCACCACACAAATAAGAAGCGAGAAAGAGAAAAAAAAGAGAAGAGGGAGATTAGAAGAAGGGAGCCTTTTGTCCCTCCGTCTCAAGATCTTTAGGTAAGACCGTCTTATACTAGCTTATATATTAATTAAATTATATCGTTGATCCGCCTCGACCTTGACCCACCTTTGAGCGTCATTGACCACCTCTTTGACCACCGTTGACCACCCAAACTCGTGTTTGACCGAGTATAAATGGTGGTTTTGTTGTTGTTGTGAAACCGTCTTGAGCTGTGTTTTTAACCACCTTCAATGGCCTGACTTGGGTTGACTTTGGGTGGGTCTTGTCGAGGGTGGAGAGGATAGTTGAGTGGTGGTCGTGGGTGGGTATTTAGGTGGCGTTTGGTGGTAGAAAATCGGCTCTAAAGGGGGATGTACGGGTTATGTGTTGTGTCTAGTTGGTAGTGTTGTTGGCGGCCGTTGTTGCTGTTTTGTCGGGGCTAGTGGGCTCGGCTGGTGGCAGCTATGGGTGTGGGGTCAAGCCTTAACCACCGTGGTGGTGGCAGCTATGGGTGTGTTTAATTTGTGTTGTGTATAAGTGTTGTGTGGTGTTGTGCGTGGTTGTTGCCGGAGGGTGGGAGGTGCTGGTCGTGGACCACCATGGTTGGTAGTGGTGGTCACGGTGGCAGCGGTTGGTGGTAGCTACCATGGGTGAGGAGGGAGTTACGGGAGTGTGTGAGTCGGGTTTTGGATTTAATTATATTAAGTTATATAATTATGTTAGAATAATTACATATTTAATTTAGTTAGATTAGTTAGTAATTATATTTATTTATCGTAATTAGGTGCCGATTTTGTGGATGAGCGCCTTTGTATTCGTTTGCTTGTTTATTTGACGGGATTGTTAAAAGGTAGGTTAATCCTACTCGGTTTTAATATATTTGGATGGTCATGTGAGTCGTTATGGAGTGTCATTGCATTATAACATGTTTATCGTAAATTGATTTGTTATTAGAAATGCATTATTATAACTTGATGTTGGTAATAATGAGGTATTTATATTCATATCGTAATTGAGACCGTGTATCATGATGAGTCGTTAATTGGCATATTGTGTGATATTTTGCATTTATTGTGTTTGTCATGCATATCGGAGGACATGACGGTTGTGGTTGGTTACTTGTCCTTGAGGAGACGTAAGATGGTTTGGAGACCGTCTTATACTTGAATCGCCTCCTGGAGCTTCCCACTCCAAGAGAGATATGCACATTAATGGCTTGAGTTATGGAGGGACACGTGAGGTTGAGTCAGGTCGTCTAGCAGGGGATCCGAGTCGCTCTCGGACCCGGTACCACCGGTGTGTCCGGAGTAACTTTTTACGGGCTGTGGTCCGGCTGTTTTGGTGGGCGGTGCTGCGGTGCCATCACCGGGTTGTGGGTACGTCTAGGTTTATCCCGATACCGGTGTGGTGTCGGTGGAACTGAGTCTCATTCATATATTTGTCATGTTGCATAGTCATATTTCGTATGTCGTGTCTTATATTATTTATTGAAACTGACGTGTTGTGTGTCTGTGTCAATCCATATGATATTTCCGATCGTATGGGGATCAGGTTGAGTACAGATTTTTCTTGTTGACGTGATCGGGATTTAGGTCGTACTTTGGACTCGGAGTCCAGTAGCGTAGCATAGATGACATAGATGGTAGCCGACTTGTAATTTGTATAGTTCACATTTATCATTCGTTTTATGGTTTGTAAATCACTAAATATGTTATTTATAATAAATGTTTCTTGATTGTATCTCCGATTCACCGCCTCGGAAAACTGAGCTGGTAACATCCTCTCATTACCTTGACCGGGTAAGAAGGGGGTGTTACACGGCGAGCTGCAGACAATAAGTAATAACAAATATATTGTTCTCTTCTATATAACAGGTTTTTTGTTTCTTAAAATTAATTTAATTACTAAAATGTGATTCGTGTTTAACCATTGATTTAACATATAATTGATTTAAAAAAATTTTTGCCTTTAATATATTTTTGCTCAACAATTCAACAAACATAACCGGACTTCATTGTATCACTCGACGAAGCTAACCAAACTAAATTGTATCACTCGGCGAAGTTAACGAAACTTCATTATGTGTCTTAGCGAAGATGCTCTTTTCGTTAATCACTTTGATTCCATTTTTGTCTTCAAAAAATCATTTAACAAATTTGATCAAAAATTCATCTTCAATAGGTGTGTAACAGTACAACTTAATCAAGACTCTCATAAATTTTTTAAAAGCGAAATTGCAAAGATCTTCATTGTGAACGCAATCTAATGATGACCATGTATCGTTAAATAAATTCACATAAACCCGATTTTTATTACAAAGCGTCTCCCTTGTGACGGGTCGGTATTTGTGACGGGTAATGCCACTCACAAAACGAATAAAGCAAAAGGTGGGGGCACCCCTCCACTTGCTTTCCTCTCTCCTCTCATGAGTCTTTTGTCTCACAATTTGGTACCCGTCTTCTCATTTGTGACGGATACGTCCGTCACAAATGAGAATTGCTGTTTTTATTAATTGAGTTAACATTACAGATTAAAAAATTCAAGGAACTTTATTATTAAATAAATGGTTTCTTATCATCCCGCCAATCCACCCCGGTCCGAGTCTCTCAACTAATGAGACATAGAGCATGATGATGACGCTCTGGCTGACGTATGTAGTAGTCTAATATTTTATTTAAATTATTCTCTGATTTGTTGTGTTATATTAGCCTAGTAAAAGACTAAAAGTTGTGTATACTTTATTTAGGGTGGCCCTATATACACTACCAAAATATCCTAGGACACTCCATTTATATGTCATATGGCTGATTCGTCCTTTCATTTCCTTCAAGTCAAATGCAGCTATTATTATGAAATTTAGGGTATTTTCGTCCACTATCTATTATTGGAGTGTCCCGGTACTTTTTAGGAGTGTATTTATGTGTACCCTTTATTTATGGTTTATGCCAAGTCTCTCTTATTACAGATGTTACAAACTTGTGACGGGCTCAAATGCTAATTATATTAACTATATCGGTAGATAAAACAAAACAGACTTTTATTTTCTAAATATTTTGTTTTTGTTTAATATTTAACCCGTCTCAAATTTGCGATAGATATCCATCACAAACGAGGATCGTTTATAATTTATTATGTAGTTGTTGTGCAAGAAAACAGCCAGCTCGAATTCCTAATAAAGGATCCTCGTACAGTTTAAACCTCGTTATAATTAGCTTTGCATGCACGTTTTATTGCCTCAACTGAGTGCGTAGCTAGTTGGGCATTACCTTTATTATTTGATTCCATTATTTCTAACACTTATTTTTCATAGGGATATTATAGGACGTAAAACAAGCACGGTATTCTAAGGTTTCCGGGAAATCCTAATTATCCATTTATATTTTGTAATTTGTCCTAAATATGAAGGGTTCGAGTAAAGGGCGTTGACTTTTGGTTAATAATAAATCATATGTATAATTTTGCATTGAGGATGAATAATATGGTTTCGTACTGACAAACACACGAATATTCAAAGATACTTATAATCGTCGTCCTGCCGAGAGGTCTGAGTTCTTGTCTTGTCTAGCCTCGTTTACTTTGTACAGGTCATTTACCGAGCGTTGTGTCTTATATTGTGAGTGTGTAATAAGAGTTTTTTTTTCTATTGAGCACTAGGGGGGTGAGATGCAAGTTAAGCCACCTAGTATCGATATGATTGGCGGGCATTGATGTTCTCTTCATATTTGTGGTGAGATGTAAGCGATGAGTATGCGTGTGACATTATTAGTAGTCACATCTATTATGTTGTTGTCCTATTGTTATCAATGTCACATAATTTTGATATTGGTTTAAAGTTGTGTTATCGATTGTAATCACATGTTGTATTTGTTGCTATCTTGACATAGGATATGTTATTATGTCTTTTAACGCTCATTCTTTATTTATTATTCTCACATGATTCACGAGTCAAGTTGTGAACCCCCGCGATAAAGCGGCATATTATACGAGTGAAAAACGACGGAAATTATGAACTTTTTTAAACTTTTTAAGTTAAAACGTAAGAGTTCACTAAAACATATATAAACAAGTGTAAGGGTGTTACCACCCAAAGGTTTTACAAACTAATAGTCGAATTGGGAAAAAGATATCCCACGAATAGACAAATGAGGGTAAATAAGTCTAGCAAATTGTACGTAAAGTCCAAGGTTAAGTACTCGCTAGCTCACACGTCTTCCCCCACAAAAGCATCCACGAACATGTCATTCATGTAAACATGAAAGCCAAAGTCAGTGGGGAGTAACTCAAGGTTCTCTCAGCCACATTTAGTCAAAATAAACATAATTAGAAACTCAAATAAGCAAGTATATCGGATACGACATAAATAACTTGAATAATGAAGAACATGAGATCATACATAATAAATGAGATAGAAATGCAAGATATAAAGAGAATGAACATATTAAAGGCGTAATCAACATAGATAACTCGAATAAGGAATCATAGAGATAACAAGAACAATACTCAAGTACGGATTCCAATGAGAAATGGCATATGCGCTTATTCAAGTCACATAACAAATCCTTACTACTCTAGACTCAATTCCTCTTAGTAGGACTACGATAATAATACGGTCCTAGTCTAAACCTAACCAGACTCTCGGGATAAACGTTTTCCGAATGACATGCGATAAACTTTTCGCATCCAAGACTCGATCAACAAACGGAAGTCGAGTACCCCACAATCGGTAAACGTTCCGAAGGAGGCGGAAATGAAAAGAGTAAAACCACACTTGGCAAACAACTCAAGTGGGGCGTAAAGACAAGATACGCAAGAATTTAGCAACATGACAATCTCACAAGAATACAATTCATTTCAGGTACATGTATGCAACGAAACACTCCTACTTGAAATAAGATAAGTAGATGCAAAATGAATGAATTATAACTCATACATGAATATACTACAACATTTCATTTGAATAAAACATACTCAAACCATAAAATTTCCATTTGTAAAGCATATAAGAAAGAGGAAAAATTAACAATCAGAGGGCTCCCAGCCGGATAGGCCTCCGGCGGCCGGCCCACCGGCTGAGCACCAGCCTACAAGTGAGAAATGGAAAGACAACATCAAAGACCTCCCAGCTGGCCTGGGAACCGTTGCCGGCCCACCAGCTGGGACAACACCTAAATTTCAATTTTCACAAAATATAACAGGAGCTTCCCAGCCGGCCAGGGGACCGGCTGCCGGCCCAACGACTGGGACCACACATACACAAAAAATTTCACCAAAATTACAGGGACCTCCCAGTCGGCCAAAGGACCGGCAGCCGGCCCACCGGCTGGGCACCCCTGTACCCGAGATTCGGCTCAATTCGTGCAACAAGTTCGCATACTTCGACATTAATGCATACAATCGACTACGAACATGTAACCAACCAGAAATTTCACGTGTATACTCGAGATGGGTCATATACTTAGGACGGGAATCAATAGTTTACATATTGCAACAACTAACTTTACCCAATTGTTCCAAACCAATTGTTTACATATCCAAGTTACTAGCTTTTTCTCAGTGCTCTCATACAAACATTCACTAGTAGAAAAAGTCCTATTAACATCGCTACAAACACATCGGTTTTAGTTGAAACGATGTAAATGTTCATAATTAACATCGGTTCTTACAAAAACCGATGTAAAATGTGATAAGTCTTTCTCCTTTACATCAGTTGTTTTTAAAAAACGATGTATAAAATATTTGTACCATCGGTTTTGATGTAAACGATGTAAATGGAAAAGATTAATAGACAAATACCCTAGCCTCTCAGCCCTTTCACTTTCTCATTTAAGTTGTTACGCTCATTCTCGCCTCTCCATTTCGCCATCACCCTCACCCTTACTCTCAACCACCACAGCATCACAATCGACCACCGCAGCCACCACCACCCTACACCACCACAGGCGCATAACACCTTACCCTCGCATTGCACCACGTTGATTACTCCACTTCACCACCATTGTTGCCCCCTTCGACAACGACGAGTTGAAGCCGCCATTGTATTGATGCAGGTCTATTTTTCCTTTTAA
>VHZZ01026297.1:3699-19860 GCA_009801015.1 Silene noctiflora | reverse complement strand
TTTCTCTAACTCGGATTGGGCTGGCAACAAGGATGACTTTACATCCACAGGTGCCTACTTGGTTTACCATGGTTCAAATAAACAGCGCACAGTTGCATGTTCTTCAACTGAAGCGGAATACCGCTCTATTGCTAATGCTTCCGTTGAACTCACTTGGCTCATTATTCTTCTTGGGGAGCTTCGACTGCAGTTTTCCTCCACTCCCACGGTACTGTGACAACATTGGCGCGACTAACCTCAGTGTTAATCCCGTCTTCCATTCTCGTATGAAGCATGTTGCTATTGACTATCATTTTATTCGTGAGAAGGTTCAGTAGGGTTCTCTTCGCGTTGCTCCCGTTGCAAATGATGATCAGTTGGATGATTTATTAACAAAATCTCTCCCTCGGCCTCACTTTCTCATGCTCTTATCCAAGATTGGCCTTGTCTCTCGGACGTCCATCTTGCGGGGGGGTGTTGAGACTTCTAAGTCTCCTACTGCCAACTCTCTATAATTAGTTTTATTCTTGTAATCTTTTGTAATCTTCCCTTGCTTATATTGTTTAGATATGTAATTATCTAAGATTGCTTTCTTGTATATTAAGTTCTAGGGTTTAGGCTCTCCCTTGTACTCTATATATATTCTGTATTCTTGTACAATAAAGTTAACCTTTTCTAAATACTAAACTCTACAAATAAGATAACCTCATTCCAGATTTGAATACACATGGCTTTCCCATTCTACCCATAGTTTGTTCGGTTTGTCAAATATCTGAATGTTTTAAGACCCAAACCTCCTTCAGATTTAAACGCACACTTTATCTTAAAGCAACAAAGGGTGTCCCATTCTACCCATAGATACACTTGAAAGCAACCTCATTCCAGATTTGAATACACATGGCTTTCCCATTCTACCCATAGTTACACTTGAAAATGTAAAAATTGTATATATATTCAATTTTTTTTTAACAAAATCGCCTTGAAAAAAATCAAAGTTACACTCGTAAAGTATCAAAGTTACACTTTAAAATGTTGCAATTGTATAAATTCAAATTTTTATACACAAAACCGCCTTAAAAAATCAAAGTTACACTCGTAAAGTATCAAAGTTACACTTTAAAATGTTGAAATTGTATAAATTCAAATTTTTATACACAAAACCCCTTAAAAAATCAAAGTTACACTTTTACAACTTAGAGTTACACTTCAAAACGTCAAAATTGTATAAATTCAATTATTTATAAACAAAACCGCCTTAAAAAAATCAAAGTTACATTTTCACAACTCAGATTTACACTTGTGAATCTCTGAAACCTAAAAAGTCATTAATTAGGGGCTAGAGAGAGAAAGATGATTAATTAGTACATAGATATTGATTAGTGTTAAGTGTGCTTTTTTGCTTTCAATCTCAACCATCCACCTCACCTCATCCAATGGCTTGGATGGGGACTTAAGGTCTCAAAGGATATGAGGGACTTAAAAGATCCTGACTCTCTCTCTCTCTCTTTATATATATATATATATATATATATATATATATATATATATATATATATATATATATATAGATGCTTTTTTCAGGCAATTTTGGAGACTCCAAATTTTTTGAACTACCTAATTAATTTTTAATTAAAATAATAATATGTATAATTATCCCAATATTTATGCAAATTCTATCTACATAAGGTTATATTAATTGTTATTTCAGATAATTGTATGTATAATAATACCTAATATTTATGCAAATTCTATTTACATAGAGTTTTATGAGTTATGTACCGGTGAGAAATCATACAAGCTGCATTATAGAATATTAAAATATATTACAAATATTACGTACAATGTTATACAATATATTAAAGATATATATGCCATATGTTTACGAACAAATTCAAATGATATTAGACTAAAAATTCATTAACAAACTCTTTGAAAAATATGCATTGTTGTATTTCACCTTAGCGCGCATGGGTAACAAACGGCCAACTGGGAGGGGTGCAAATCGGGTCAACAATTTGGACTACATCATTTCGTATTTTCTAGAATTCGGGTCATATCAAATTGACTCGGTCATTTATTGTTTAAGTATTTATTGCGTAAGCTATTTTATGTTATTTGATGAGGACCAGTGTGAAGCAATAAACATTCGAGTCGGGTACTGTTGGGATTTGAGTCAAGTTCGAGTTCTATTTTGGGTGTCGGATCAAATATGAGTACAGTTAGATTATTAGAGTTGGGTCATTTATGTGTGCTTAATTTTGCTAGGTCTAATAACATAGTTCCTTGCACTTATTTGGTACAACACCTTACTTAGATTAGATCAGGACAAAGACCCTTTTTTTTTCTTCTGAAATGAACTTGACTGAAGTGAATGGAGTTGAGGTGAACTGAACTGAACCGAATAGAGCTGAACTAAACTTAATTAAATGATATGAAAATTAGCTAGAAAGAACAGGGCGTAAGAATTAATTTCTAAAGAGATGGGTTGAACTGAGCTGGACTGAATGAAGTTGAACTAAATTGAACTGAGTTCAAATTAAGCCAGAAAAAACAGGGCCAAATTGGGGGAGTTATATATGGTGTATAAAGTAACTAAAAAGATTAATAAGCTAATTATATTTTCCATTAATATTTTTTGTAATATTTCTTTTTGCCATTATCCACTTTGTGGATTTATGATGTATTAGTTTATTTAGTGTTATTTGATTTTACATAAGTTTTTAAAAATCTTGATTTATGTCTTACAAGGTTTTAATTTATGGAAATAATACACCATCCCGGTAATTCCTAATAAGTTGGATTTCTTATTTTGTAAAACAATTGATTTATGTCGTATAACGTTTGTTAATAAATGTCTTTCGATCTTGTAAAGACAGAGAAATAATAAAAGAAAATGTGGAAAAAAACATTAATATTAACTTTTTTTACTCGATTATTTAAACTCAATAAAACTGAGTCAGATATTCAGATCCCCAACTAAAACTTAAGAAATTGTTAAGGCCTTTTTTTAATCCATTAATTATATATTCTACGAAAACAGACTTATAACTTTCAAATGCCAAAATAAACCTACATTTTATGCAAGTTAACTTAAAAAGAACACTATTTAGTTGCCCGTACATCACACGGGCACAAAATCTAGCCTTATTATTAAAGAAAGCTTTCGGCTCCGAAACTCTTTATCGTTGCAGTGATGAAAATAAATCTTATATTGTGCCTAACTAACAAAAACATTTTGAATGTTGAGAATATATAATTAAACAGATGTTGTGCTGAAGTATGAACACATTTTTGCTGGACCTCTGCTCCATCGGTGGCCACGGTCCATTACAGTACGATATTGTCCGTCTTTGGTCAAGCCCTCACGAATTTACTCTTACGTTACTTTGTAAAAAGTCTGGCATTATTATATTTTGTGAACACTTGTAATGATGATATTTCATCTTTACATCATCGATGTGGCACATAGATTTGCACGCTCACAACAAATTGGGTGATCGAGACATACAATAAATCGAGTTACATAGTACTCCCTTTGTTCCAACTGTTTGTTTACAATAAATCGAGTTACATAGTACTTTGTAAAAGGCCTCGTATTTACTCTTAGTCTTTATGGTAAACCAAAAATAAACAAATAATTAAAACGGAAAGAGTAATAACCTTTACTAATCGAGGAATGATAAGAGCTGGCCTTTACAGATCATGCTTTATTAGATTAGTGGCCTCAGTTAACAATTAACAATAGATAATAGATAATTATGGCTAATTAGATAATTAGATGTATCTTTATAAGTGGGATGACCATAATTACGACATGTGGCTGTTATAAGAGAGAGGGACATGACCTACTTTCCTAATTGGGAATTTTGTTACGCATCTTTAATTGATAAATGAGTCATCATGCTTTCTAGAAATAGCACAAAGACAGACATTCAAAGTGATGTATTATTCCCAACAGCTTTGCTACCATATCTCGGGTTTTATATCGAGGCTGTCACCACTAATTATTATTATTGGCATATCCCATATCTATAGGAACCCTACCATTTAAATATGTAATTATTTGCTCCAATAATTGTTATAAAGCCCTTACTTTTTCTCCCATAACATGATTATATTGATTTTGTATATGAAATAAGTCATAAAAATAGTACTATATATGAGGAATACAATAGAAGAGGGAGCGATTTGAACCCAAATTTGTTGTTTAACGTATGTTCGTCTTAACTACTAAACAAAAACCTCTTTAATAATACAACTAGTAAAGAACTCGTGCAATACATGCACAGTATTTACAGAGTTTTACTTTTTAATATATTTATAGATTGTAAATTGACAATTCATTAMTTTTTTAACGTTTCTCGTCATTATATTTTCATTTGGGGAAAAAAATTAAAAGAGCAAAATTGATCAAGATTTWAAATRCCACCATGAATAGTGCATTTTAATGAAAATATTTTKTTACATAAAAATAATGATATTTATAATTTTTTTAATAGAATAGATTATAGCTACGACTTGTCTTACAAAGTTAACGAAATTTTTTATCACAAAAACCTAGAGACAAATTTTCTGCACCTCATATAGGAAAGTACATAAGAGCTTATATTTGAATAGGAAAGTATATAGGGGATTATCTAAATAGGGGATGTGTTTTAGGCGGAAAAATTGAAGGTTTTCTTATTTTTTTTAGTATGTAGGAGATTATGTTGACGAGACATTTTGACAATTGAAGATAGAATATAAATGTTGTAGTGTAAAAATCTAATAAAGGAAACAAACTTAATTGATACTTTACTCGATCAATAAAAGACAAGATAGATTGATGCTGAATTTGAAAATTCTACTTTAAGACCGTCGTATGTGCGACCAGAAAAAAAGTGACAATTTTTTGGTAAATTGTTACCACTTTTGGGTAAATAGTGACCACTTTTCAGGATGAAAAAATGTTCATCTTTTCAAGGTGGTCACAATTTACTATAAAGTGGCAATTATTTACCAAAAAGTGGTTACATTTTATCAAAAAATACGGAAAAACCGCCGCACAAGAGATTTGCTGCCGGTATTTAAGTTTCGTGGAGCTACATTACTTTATAAAAGTCAGGTCAGTCTCGTTTGAGCCAATATAAAGCCGATTTAACTTTAGGTTGGAATATGCATGCTTACGGTTTGACATAGGATAAATCATGTTGAATCGATTATCGATTATGTAAATTTTAAACGATTCGGGACGGGTCCATGAGCATGCATTATATGCAGTTAGGGAACCAAATCAAAAGAGGTAAGGAGTTAAACAACTGTCAAGCAATTAGAAGAATGATTAGTATAAACGGGTGGCATGTGCCTTATTCATGTGCATTCCACACTTAAGAGATTAAAGCAGCAGACATAAGATCTTAAGTCTTAAGGCTCACCTTAATCTGCGTGCAATTAATTAAGAGTAACTGATCGGACACTCGAACGTTCAAAATGCATGTGCACTGTTCGCGTAACGGCGGCGACAATACATAAAGATGGGTCTCTTTATGCATGATTTATATCTAAATAAATAACTCTGTAGTTCCAAGTATCTCTTTCGGCTAACTTACAGTATGCTTTGGTTGCTTTCCTTCTTTACTGCACGTTCTTAGCCAAAAGCATCAAATCATGCTCATCATTTTCTCACATCAGTACTTAAATTAGTTGTTTTGTATCTTATCTTTTGGCAGTTAAAAGTTCGTTTTCTTTTTACCTAATTCTCTTCATTATTTGTTGGAATACAAAATTTACCAAGTATCCCACGTTATTAGAGAAACACAAATTGTACCGCTTTATAATCAAGGGGATTTTATTGTTAATTGGTTTAAGATGGAACCTTCCTTGTGTTTGTCATGTGGTCCGTCTTTCCTTCGTTTGGGTGTTGCCCAACTTGTTTGTATGTTCTAACACCAAACTTCATAGTTAAGTAATATGATGTAAGCAATAATTAGACCACACCAAGCCCATGGTGATTGTACTCCATTGTGGACGTGTCATGCCGGTTGTTGAAGACATTGAATCGGTTAAAATTTGAGGAGTCGCTACTGAAATTTATGGAAGTTCGGATCTGTTTGAGTTTACAAATAAGTTAGCTATGCACAGGTCAATTAGCTTCGTTGATAAAGTTATGAAAGGTGGTGCTCATGATCTGGGTTCACACCCTCTCCGTTATCAAAAATTTTCTTAAAACTCCCTTTATTGGAAACAAAAAATAAATAATGTAATTATTTTTTAAGAGGACTTACCTGTTTTTTTCACTTGTCACGGAAATAAATTGGAAGATAAAACTAGAGAAGTTACCCAAACTTTATAACTAATCATGTAGATGTCAATTTAGTTTAGTTGGTAAAGTCATGACTCAGTGGTGGTATTCATAATTCGGGTTCAAATCACATCGGCATCAAAATCATCCTAGTGGTTCTCTTTTTTTTTTTTTTTCTATTTTTTTTTGTGACAAGGAAACCCGCAGCCGCTACCTTTAGTGTGCACTGGGTAAATCCTCGGGTATTTATGATAGCTTGCAAACCACGTATACCAGGTAAGTCATCCGAGGGTAACAGGCTCAAAGTCTATTGGGCATGGACTCAAGCCAAAAATGCTCCACAATATTTTGCTCTTGAGGAGACTTGAACTTGGGTCTCCTGGGAATTTCACCCAAACTAGTGGTTCTCTTTACGCCCAAGAAAAAAAAAACACTACTCATGTTTAAAACTTTCTTAAATCAAATGACAAATAATATAAATCTATAATAGCTAGGCCTGGTCATTAGTGCGGGTCGTCCGGGTCCGGTGTGGGTCAAGGGCGGGCCGGGTTAATTGGCTAGTGAACCGGACACGGYCCGGTGTATAATGGCGGGTCGTCACGGGTCGGGCCGGGCCATGTGATGGCCAACCCGGAACCGACCCGGAAGGGTAAACAGACGGGTTGAATGGCGGGTCTGGGCGGGTCTGGCGTGCCGGGTCTGACGGGACGGGTCCATGTTGGTAGCCCATGTTTTAAAAAAATCAAAATAAGAAATTGTTTATGTAATCGAAAAGATTTATTTTATTCCGTATTTCGTAATTATAACGTACATTCGATAAATTTGTAATTAAATTACATAATTATTTGACATACATAATGACGACGGAAATAGATATTTAAATTTGAAATGGCTCGATTTAAATATCACGGTATACATCACGAGTAATGTCATGGGTCATCTTTAAATGACGATACATAACGTCGTAGCCTCCATCGATGCTCCATTTGTAGTCTCTACTCTCTAGTAATGTTATTAGTTTCACAAACCTTGCAAATACACTTGAATTCATTATCTGTATTTGAAACCGAGATTTTGTGGAAGTACCTCCATATGAATGTTTCTCGGTTTGCCATTTTTTTTAATAATGAGTCCGGGTCAGACCCACGGGTCACGGGCGGGTCAGACCCACGGGTCCGGGGGCGGGTTGGGCGGGTTACTGAGACGGGTCACCTAACGGGCCGGGTTCAAAACTTTTGACTCGGACCCGGTCATGTGGTATAAACGGGTGGGGCCGGTTTCATGTCCGGGTCTGACGGGTCCGAGTGCAAGGCGGGTCCACTGACGGGTCGGGTCCGGGTTAGCCGGGTCGACCCGCACCTTTGACCAGGCCTAATAATAGCCACGAAAACTAATTTTAGACAATTAGATAAATGTGAGGTCGCTTAACCGATAACAATGCTATTATGATATTATCATCACCCTTTCCATTAAGAGAGGAAAAATATCTTCTCTTTTCAGCCTAATTTTACCTATTTGACTGAAAATTATACCGAGAAATCCTATCTACTCAAAGATTAGGCGGAATTTTAAATTTAAAATTCACGTAATATTTTTGAACTTTGTCACTTTGTATATGTTAGCCAATATTTTAAGTTTACCTACATTGTACCCTTCACGTTTGATTTTCATGCACAACATGCCCTTTTTGTCGTTATTAAAAATTTTAATTGAGCATAGCACTTACACCGGAATTCAGAATCGGTCAATTTTTGTTCTAAAATGATTATCTTGTCATAATCTACAATTTGTGAAAAAAAATGGTCGACTGACATTTTCTAAGGTTTTGTTTCCCCGAAAACCTAAAATCGACCATAGCTTTGATGATAAATTTCCGAATGGCCATTTTTTGTTTCATCAAATCATAGATATCGAAGAGTTAATCAACTTGAAAAAAAATGGTCAATTTTGATGCTAGTCTACAATTTATGCTCAATTGAAGATTTTAAGGACGGTGAAAAGGGTACATCGTACTTGATAATCAAACCTTGACGGTGTCATGAGCTCAAACTTAAAAGTTGAATACCACATGCAAAATGACAAACTTCAAAGGTACCAATTGAATTTTCCCGTCTAAATCATACAACCTATAATTGAACTGAGCTTAATATTTGTAGTCTATTCCGTAATATGTTAGGTATAAATGCGCATGATCTTTTAAAATGGTTTTTCTTTAAAAATTGAAAGTTCGTAATTTAAACAAATTTGCCTTTTTATAAAAAATTTATGATAAAAGGTTTAGTGATTTTTGGAGCTAAACATGCGACTAAAAAATAAGCTATTAGTAAAGATTTATACACTAATATTATAAATTTCATGGTAAAACAAAAAAAAATACCTTTTCATTAAAATATTTATTTTCAGGACTTTTTACGGTTTTAATTTTCTTCTCAAATCAAAATACAAGGACCGGAAACATGAAAAATCAATGAGTTTGTTGTGAAAACTTATTGTGGATGTCCAAAAGTCACACTCATTATGTATGTATATAATTGCAGGAAGATTTTAGACTCGTCAATTCGTATTCCTATTCCATCTCTCTCCTATGTAATCATGTATATATACCCCTTTGTGCTAATAAGAAAGATACAACACTTTACCATCTCTCACTCTTCTCTCTACATTTTATAACACATTATCAGCACGACCCTACCTAAATGAGCAAAGGAAAATTAACAACCTTAATTTCTTAATCCATTCTATTATTATTATTATTATTAAGATCTGATAATCTGGAGGTTTATACCAGATCTTATTATATTTTATATTATTCACCTAATCGAGGTACGTTTCATATAATTCATATTCATATAATTCATATCATGTTCTTATTATTTATACGAAGTATGTGTCAGTTGGTTTATATTAACATTGGTTTTACCATTCATCAATAATACTAAGATTGGTTTTGTTCAATTCATGAATATTTTAACCATCAATTTTTGTTTTAATGGCTAATAATTTGTTATATACCGTTTGCGATATGGCTAATCATTTGTTATGCTTATTGAATTAAATTTGACTATGTTCCATATTGTACTTATTTGACATAAGCTTTCACCATTAACAATTAGATTTTTTTATCACGTATCATCGCTTTATTTTACTATTCATCTATAAAAATATTGTATTTTTGGGACTTCTCAAGTTTGTTATAATCTTTTAATTATTCATGTGGTTGCGCTTATTATACGATTAGCTGGGTTAAATTCGTATAACTTGTATCCTCATTTCCAATTAGTATATTTTGACGTATGACATACAACGAACAATGAGTTTGTGAATCTGTCTTAGTTTCTATGGCTTTTAAGCTTTTATGATAATTGCGTGTTGACTTGGTTTATAAAGGTAATATTCTCTCTTTTCATACCTTATCCAATTATTTTATTATTATGATGAATAACCTAATTACTATATGTGACAGCCGAACCATTATGAATGATATTAGTCTTTACTTACTATTTAACTTTTGAACTCTTGGTTGTCAATTCTACTTGTCCCAATTGATTTTAGTAATTGACTTGTGGTAAAGAAATGGTGGTATCTTACTGTATGTCTTTAGATATATAGATTGTGGTATTTCTTTTTTGGTGGATTAAAACTATCTTATTAATCTTGATGAGCCTTACATTTTATAAAACTATCTTATTGACCTTGCCTGGTTTGTCGTAGTATTTAATATGACTTGATTCAATATAGTAAAATTAGTGGTAATATGTAGGACAATGATGGTAATGTTGTTTGCATACATATATACTCCGATTTGATGAAATATGATGATTATTTTGATGAAAATGCATGTTTCCATGTTTACATTAAAAGATTTTAACAACATGTGGGCTGCTTTTATATGTTTATAATATCTTTTTATCAGTTTGTTAAGTTAATTTCCGCTTGTTTATTAATCATTTTTTTCCTTTGTATTAAAGATCGGATGAGAAATAATTGAGATCATTATTCATCAGCTACAATTTATTGCTTTTGATATTCTTATTATGTCATAGTAAAACGAAGAGTTATTATTTGATATGATAATTAAACCGGCCTTGTATGTATAATGTACATGTTATTATTATTGGACCTGAAGTTCCATATATCAATTTTTTTTGTCTAAAAGTTATATATCATAAAATTTTGGGCCTAAAGTTCCAAAATTATATGATAAGTTACACCGTTTCATCAATACAATATATTCATGTTGTATAAGTATAAGTGGCCAAAAGTCCACATGTAAATGCTAGTGGCCAAAGTTTACAATATGAGTTTATGAACCGCAATTGAGTTTCAAATGGATAAAGCGGTCTTTATTAAAGGAAAATTCTTTTTTTTTTCTAAGTTGATTATTGTCACCTGAAGTTGAACAATATAATGTAATTTAATATAGTATCTATTCATTGAAGTGAATGTATGTGACATTTCATAAAAACAACGCATGTTGAGTATAAAGCGGTCTTTATGAAGGATAATTATTTGTGAATTGATTCTTGTTCACCTGAAGTTGAACAATATAATGAAATCTGAAACTTTTATTATTTCCTTGGAGTGAATGAGACATCTCATAAAGAATATGTCTGTAGCAAAGATCAAGAATATGATAAAATGTGAAGCCTAATAATGTGGTATTTGTGAGTCAAGTAAAAAGGCCTTAATTGAGCCCAATGTATAATGTAACATTACTTGAGCCAAGTTCATTTTTGAAAGAAAATATCTCGTGTAAGTAAATATCTCAAGAAAAAAAACATGTGTGACACATATGCTAAAAAAAATCGATATAAGTAAGGAAAATGAGATACGATTTGATTGGTATTCATACTTTGGCCTAAAGCTCCTAGTATTTACGAATAGTGAAACTATGACCAGAAGTTCATAGTGTTCACAAATGTTAAAACTGTGACCTTAAAACCGTGGCTTGTATTTCATAGTGTATATATTTTAACTTTTTGTATAGTGAATATTATTTTGAGCATCAATATTAAAAAGTAATTCGGGATTATACATTATTTGCAAAATATGAGATACTCTTACAAATTGAGAATCATACCAAATTAATTCGGGATATCATGTTTTGAGGATGAAATTATTTTATCTTTCGTATAAATAATGTAGTCCTGTAGACACATTAGTGGCATAATTCAGTATCTCTGAAATCTCATTTCACATGCGACTCAACAAAGTAATGAGGTATTATAATCGCGAGTTTCCTCCTATTGGTTAACAGTTATTATTCCTTGCAGTGAATATGGCATTGCATAAGAAATTTGATTAATGAGCATTATTCCCTGAAATGAATTAGAGCACATAATAGACTTGATTGAACAAAATTTTACCACTAGTTGTGGTTAAGTGGTCATGGATATATTCATAAATGACGTGTTTATCTTAAAACAAATATTCGCATCGGAAGTGATATG
This sequence comes from Silene noctiflora, assembly GCA_009801015.1. NCBI lineage: Eukaryota > Viridiplantae > Streptophyta > Magnoliopsida > Caryophyllales > Caryophyllaceae > Silene > Silene noctiflora. The sequence continues at coordinate 8,151 of VHZZ01026297.1, read as the reverse complement.
ATAAAAATCACGTCAATATTGAAATGACAGGATACGCTCAGTAAATGATATATTGTGAACTAAATAATTTGGCACAACAACTAATTTGACAGTTGTTGAATCGTTATGACCCCTGAAGGAAATTATTAAATTCGCAAGCTGAATTGTGATCAATAATATGTATTATTTTGATATACAACATATTGAAACGATATGATACGAACGTGTATGTCATCATTTATATGTTGATGATTATAATTGTTCCCCGCAGGAATCTTGATGAGTCTTGCCAACATATATGAGACACATGTCGTGTCCTATGTCACATCATTTATTTGGCCGGATAGAAACTTTTAATTTGATTTTATATGATACGAATATTTCTAACTTGATGATTAGCGTGAGAAATATAGTCAACTAAAAATGTGGCGTGTGACAAGTGAAATTTTGAAAACACGACCAATGCTTATGAAAGATTGTCACGGATAATGGGAAAAACTAAGAAAGTTGACATAAAATGGTTAAAATGTGACAATTGAGGCCATCGGGGGTCTTACTGTACCCGTTTTGATAAACCTGAAGTTTATTTTCAAGAAAAGATAAGTGCTGAAATTCTTGTGTAGAAATTTTATTAAAGGCAAGACACTATAACGAGATTAAGTATATATGATATTGGAGATCTAAACACTACTCGATATTGAATAAAGAACTGAAATACTCATGTATGGATTAGGCACTATATTGAGTGGCTTGTAGTCACTTGAATTTTCTGAGTAGTTGTCATGATAAATCACGGTTTAATCATTATATGAATTCATTAATCTCCAGAATTAGGCATTGTGGTTCAACACATTGAAACACCAACTGCATTATATCTTACTCTCTGAAATATATTATTATTGTATAAAAATGCCCAAGTAAAATCTCATCGATGATATAAGAAATTAATTTCTAAGGTGGTTATAATAAATTTTGGATTATATATATTGGTCATAGTTTACCACCTTAGGGGGAGAAAAATGAGTTAAAAGCTGGTAAAAACAAATATCGAATGATCCCTTACTGAACCAGAAGTTCAGATAATGATATACATTATATTCATTGAGTAGAAGTTTTGAATTTGATATAACAAAATATTTTTACCAGATTGATACATGTACACGTACCCCTGAAAGTGTAATTCAATAAAAGTCAAGATGAATTGATGGTTCTACTATGAAATAGATGATAAATAACAAGATGAAGCAGTTGGTGTGAAATAGATTGCTATATTTGGAGTGTTCCCGAAGTGACACAGATATCTGAATAATAATAGATGGCCTAAATGAATATAATGGTACCACATATATATTTAGATTCAGATATCGTTGAACTGCTAATATTATCAAAATATGAGAAATTATATCGATATATTTATGGAACCTATACGCATTTGCGCGCGATATTTTATGGACTTGTAATGGAGATCTTATATTTAAGTCAATTTTAATTGTCGACATATAATTAATTATTATAAATGAGCTTATGGACCGGAAGTCCATCCATTGACATGAAGTCAATCCAAATTATGAATATTGGAAAGAAAATTGTATAGTTTGCATTTTGAGTCATCATCATGTGCATATAAATCGATAGTAATTTCATCGTTGTGTCTTAGTTTTAGTATTTACATTAATTATTATTGCATTGTTTTAAACTATGTTATTTAAAAATTTGTTTCATTTCATACGCATACACATGTTTAATGATTTTGTTTTAAATTCATAAATTATATATTAAAAGGAGAAATATATTTCACTCCTGTGAGGATAAACTCCCTAAATGAGCCTTTTATGAATGATCATCAATTGATAATAGTTGATCAATTTGAGTTTTTGGAAAACTCGCGAGGAAATTTATAGACCTCTACGATGCGATTGAAATATTATCGTTATTATTTCCAGAATGGAATATTCAAACTCCTGAAGAGTTTACATGAATTATTATTGTCTCAACCTGAAATTTGAATATATAAGATTTATACATGAATGAATTTCTTGCCGAAATGTGAAAATACTTTATGGTCCAGAAGTACCATAATAGTTGAAAAAATATAGTGAAAGTCTATAATGATGATGTCAATCCATACAATAAGATGATTTGCCAAGAAAGATTATATATATTGATTATTTTTCAATTGAATTGTTAATAACCGATTGATTCTCCTAAAGAGAATGAATTCTGAAATGATAGCTACACTCTTTTTCCCTACGACTAGGTTTTTGTCCCAATGGGCTTTTCCTAACAAGGTTTTTAACGAGGTAGCACTATTGACGCGTTAATACGCTATAGTCATGATCATCATGATTGTTGAAATGACAAGTATTCTAGACATATAATATTATATTATTTATTGAGAAGAAACAGTTGTGAATATTACATTTGAGATGAAGACACAAAAGTTATCATTAATGACTACATCCAGACTACGAGTTCCGAAGAAATATTAAATTGAAATTACCAAATATTTATATTGATTGAAGATATCAAGGCTATCAACCACAATGGATTTCATTCGATGATCGAGAAGTTATGTCAAAAGATGAATTTCAAGATATATCAAAACTCAAGTTATGTAATCATCAGGGGGAGTAACACGCGTTGTACTCTTTTTCCTTATCCATGGTTTTGTCCCACTGAGTTTTCCATGAAAAGGTTTTAACAAGACAACTTGTTATGCGTGTTTGAAGATTAGTGTACTCTTTCCTTCACTAGTGTTTTTCCCACGAGATTTTTCTATGAAGGTTATAACGAGTCATCTTTTCTAGTAATGGACATTCAAAGGAGAGTGTTGTGAAAACTTATTGTGGATGTCCATAAGTCACACTCATTATGTATGTACATAATTGTAGGAAGATTTTAGACTCGTCAATTCGTATTCATATTCCATAACTCTCCTATGTAATCATGTATATATACCCCTTTGCGCTAATAAGAAAGATACAACACTCTACCATCTCTCACTCTTCTTCTCTACATTTTATAACAGAGTTGTCAATTTAAAATTTATAATCTATAAATAATAGTCACACACTAAAAGTAAAACCCTATTATATACGGTGTACGAATTGCAAGGGTCTATACTAGTTTTTTTTGTTAGGTTAACAAATATATTACGTACCTTTTTTACAGCTAGTATTTCTTAAGACAAAATCCGACTTAATATAAAATGGGTCAAATATCATGCGAGTATAGAGGACAAATCTTTTATTTTTTATATCCATCCAAATCTGTATTTGGAGCATTTATTCCAGCCGACCATAATAATCAACAAGGATATGATGAAGATTTATTCCAAAGAGCTAAACATGGCAATTGATACATCATGTCAAACTACAGCTTCAACCCCATCCACAATAATAGGTAGTCGTCCCCAGCCGTAGAGATTGATGGGATAAGGATCCATCCAATGCTGTATTAAAATTCGATTTCAATTATCATCATGGAATCGGTCATCGTGGCTTCATCTCTCAGATTACTACGCTATAAACAATTAAACATAGCTAATAAAGCTTAGGTATAGATTTGAAATAACTTCAAAAGGTTTACCAAGTAATAGCAATATATAATGATCTCTCTCTCAATTATTCTTTCAAAATATTCACATGATATATTATCACTACTGATATCCATGTAGTTTGCCATTTTGCACGAAAACCCATTTTTTCGAATGGAGAAACTTAACTTTAAGTGACCATAACTTGTACTTCTCAATTGATTGGTGATCCTTTTTTTTTCAAACTAGTCGTCTTTTCAAGAGCTACGACATGGAAAGAAAAATTGTTGCATTCGGAACTTGTAACTCGGAGTTCTTGTATGTCAAAGTATTTTTGTTTGATTAAACTTTGAGCGGCCTTATCTTTTACTCACGAGTTCCGAATATAATATTTTTTTTTTCAAATCGTATTTCTCAAAAAGACAAGCAATTCGAAAAAAAAGAATCGTCGTCTTCTAAATTCGGAAGTATGAATTATGGTCACTTTACAACTTTTTTATTCGAAAAGATGGGTATTTCGTGCAAAGTTACAAATCTCAGGGATAGCACGTTAATTTTCCGTTATTTTTTTTTTGGATTTTCTACTTAGTAGCCCTGTATTTTTTTTATTTCTACATGATACTCCACTTTTCAAAACATAGCTGGTACCACTACCCTTAATGATTAACCATCGTCGCCACCCTAAACTTTTATTCCGTCAATTTGTTCCGTTAAATGATGACGTTGCCGCGTATATAACCTTTCTTTTGATTTAATCACATAATTAACCTCTAATAATATTAGATTATAACTAACTCAATATTATACTCATATCATCTCACATCAAACACCATAACCCCACTCATAACCAGCTTAAGCTCACCATACCAAAACTTCATCGTCTCTCTGCCCCCCCCCCCCCCCCCCCCCCCCCCCCCCCCCCCCCCCCCCCCCCCCCC